>CM062813.1:1043722810-1043860310 GCA_031772625.1 Pinus tabuliformis | reverse complement strand
AAGGCCTAAAATAGTTCATTCCTTAATTAGAAAACTCACTAATTTTAACTATTCAAATTTCCTTTAAAAGGAGGAATGAAGGCAGAATTTTAATCATTGTTTTGGTGAGCACGAGTTGGTGATACCAAGCAATAGGAAGCACAAGTTTGTGCATGGAGCTTGTGAGTGCAAGGAATTAGGATCTTGGAGGCTTGGAAATTTGGTTAAGTATTTTCCATAGGTAGTCAATTAGGCAGGTGATAGAAAATACTTGTGCATGTTTTTCTCAAGGTTGAGCAAAGCATATGGTATTCATCCAGATCTGTTGACTAACGCGATATATAGATAACAGGGGTTTTTAGTTGTGGCTTTCCCCAACAATTATCGTGTTATGTGTGATTGAATTATTTCTCTTATATGCTTCATGATTTCTTGATTGATTAATTGTTTCCATTGATGAGTAGAGTAGATTCAAGTAAATTGTTTTAGAATATTAAATCTGTAGTTTGAATCTACAAGGAATTTCTACATGGTATCAAAGGTAAATTTGTAGAAATTTCTACATGGTATCAAAGCTAAAATCACGATAGAAGAGAAGAATTCGAAGTTATCCTCCAGATTAATGGAGCTCTAGTTTAGGGCAGATCCAGAAGACCCTATGTGAAAAATTCTTAATGGAGAAAGAAGGTTGTTAGTGGGAAGATGAGGGAGCCAATTTTTAGTGACACAAAGAGGAGTTGTGATTATTGATATTGGAAAATTAAGGAGTAGAGATATTTCTCGCAGGGAGATCAAGAGTCAGAGGGAGCAACCCTATGGAAGATATTACCTCAGGATATGGCGATATTAGAATCATTGTTGTAGTAGCAGTGTGAAGTGGAAACATAGCTGTAGCAATAACATTATGAGTATATCAAAGTTCACTTTGCATGTAGCCATACCTCTAGGTGCGAGGTGGTGTCATATGAAGCAAAAGTCCCAAGAGTGCAAAAATTTGGGCAGGGTCCATTGAGGTGTTTTTTGCCTCATGGATCATTACCTTGCTATGGGGGACCACATTACTCAGTAACATGAGGATCAATGTAAGCCAGATATTGAGGAGTGTAGAGCAATGTTGACAACAAAGAAGGATGCTCAGTAGCAAAGTCATCAATGACACAATTTTCCAAATAGACAGTTGCAGACACAGTTGATTCAGTTTATTTTGGTTGGATACCTTTTTTGGGTTGCAAATGTTACAGTAGCAACATCAACAGTGAAAAGTGTTGCATGCATAAAATTCCAAAGGTACCAGATATGGATAGGGTTGAATTCATTTATTGTTGAGAGGGAGTGTTGAAAATAGTAACAAGAAATGTTAAAAATAACATCAAGAAAAATCCTAATTTAATTTGTCCTTGAATTAAATTGTAACTCCACATCTCATGAGAATTTGTAATAATTAACTAAGTTAGTTTGACTTAGATGTATTTTTAATTCGATTTGAGGGTCTAACTAGAGTCATGTAGAGTGTCTCCTACAATTAGGAGCACCAGTTGAGTTTATTTTGAGTTGTAATTATTTAATTCAGTCCAACCGAGTTAAAGTTAGTTAAACTAGTTCCAACTGATGGAGGAATTAATGGGAGATCCAGTAGTGAGGTGTAACCTGTAGCAGTGGGGTGTAACTTGCAGTAGTGGGGTGTGACTTATTTTAGTGGGTTGTAACTTACTGTAGTGGGGTGTGACTTACTATAGTGGGATGTAACTTGCTATAGTGGGGTGTAACCTATCGAACATTTAGGTGTTGCCTGAAGTGCAGTGTGGTGCTTCTTGCAGTGATCAACTAGTAAACTGAAGATTCACTCATAATTAACTCATGCATGTCATGTCAGAGAAAGACCTAGTTGAGATTCTAGTTCAGGGACAATGCACTATCAGTTGTAAAATCATCTAAATTAAACAAATAGTGCATGCAATTAGAAGAAAGCCTAAAATAAATCATTCCTTAATTAGAAAATTCACTAATTTTAACCATTCAAATTTCCTTTAAAAGGAGGAATGAAGGCACAAGTTTAATCATTATTTTGGCGAGAACGAGTTGGTGAGACAAAGAAATCGGAAGCACAAGTTTGTTCGTGGAGCTTGTGAGCGCAAGGAATTAGGAGCTTGGAGGCTTGGAAATTTGGATAAGTATTGGCAAAAGTTAGTCAGTTAGGTGGAGGATAGAAAATACTTGTGCATGTTGAGCTCAAGGAGCAGAACATATTGTATTCATCCAGATTCTTTGACTAATGAAATATACAAATAACAAGGCTTTTAGCTGTGGCTTTCCCCAGAAAATTATTTTGTTATGTGTGATTGAATTGTTTCTCTTATATGCTTCATTATTTCATTGATCATTTATTGTTTTCGCTAATGAGTAGAGTAGATTAAAGTTAATTGTTTTAGCATATTACAATTTTTAGTTTGAATGTACAAGCAATTTCTACATGGTATAGAGCTAGATTTGTAGAAATTCTACACAGACTATGTTCAAGATCCTTTCACTTACAAATTATGGAAACCATTTTCGTCAATATTTTTAATAGAATATGAGGCACATTAAGGGGATTATTCCCAATAAGGTGAATTAGAATACAAATATGGTAATGGTATACCAAGCTAAACCTTCTTTCACATGTAACAAATTTCGCAATGATGTAAACCACATATTGCCAGAGCGGAAGTAGAGCTTCTTGACATATTCCTTTCCTCAAATACAGAAGATTAGATGGTTCCTATAGAATTGGGGTCCTACAATCCCCATCAATTTTAAAATTATTTGAACACCTTTCTCCTTCATGGGACAATTGGTTACTTCCATGATCATTTGTTCACTCATTGTAAAAGTGAGTCGCTTCATCACAAATTTCACTCCATCAAAAGTTTTTGTGAATTCTAGTGTAATGGCGATGTCATGCCCTTGAAAGAAACCTAATAATTACCACATCCTACTTTTGCAAAGTCTTTCCATACTTCGGTGTAATTTGGATTTCATTTACACTGTTAGGTTCCACCCAGTTCATAAAACTTCCCATACTTCCTTCCTTGTGTAATTGACCAAAATCATTGAATTACCACCTATTATTACCATTTGTTATCCCATGAAGAAAACTCGGTGAATAATTATGAAAAATCCTTTCAAATATTTTGGGCTATGGAAACATGATTTATGTGCTACAAAATGATGTAAATTAATTGGTTCACTAAGTTCACATAATGCAGGCCGCCACCATGATCAATAATGAGTGACATTGGCTAAGTCAGATAATGATGGGTGACCTCAATAGCTGGACAAATTCAAATCATCCCCATGTGATGTATATTGGGCTTAATGAATTATAGGATATAGGTAACGTGTGTGTGTGTGTATATATATATATATATATATATATATATATATATATATATATAGATATATGTATATGTATATGTATATGTATATGTATATGTACACACACACACACACACACACACATATACAGTGAGTAAGGGTTGGTATTAGGCAAAGGTTGGGGACTTGAATGTATAGGCTAGACAAAGGGGTTTAAAGGATTGTAATTATTATTTTTTAGGTGTATAATACAATGGATGATTAGGGATGAGCTAATGTGAAGAAAGGGTTTAATCACATATTTAGACCTTGGAATAAAAATGAAGCCCTCATATTAAGTAAATTTTATAATAAAGGAATAAGGTTATTATAATGAGAGCTTCAAGCAACTCTTAGGTAAATATGGATAAGGGGTTTAAGATGAATAAAATATTTTCAAGGATTTGTAGTAGATGTTCAGGTATACATGTTATTTTTTATAATAACCTTGGACTCTTTGATTAAAATAAAAACCAAGATATTGCGAAAGAGAACACTTGGTGGTCATCGGAATCATAATAAGATTGTGGTTGAATTTATTTTTTATCCCCATGCTCTCAAATATAATCCGGTAGTTCTCCCTAAAAAGAAAAATAACCTTTATATCATCAGGTGCCTTTAATAGGCATGGATAGACAATATAAATATATAGTGTTTGGCTATCCATGCCTATTAAAGGCACATGATGATATAAATAGAATTTTTGTTTCGAGGGAAAAATGTGAGATTATATCTATATATATTATTCTCTTTTTCCCTCTTTTATTTTTTATCGGTAGACTTAATTGGCTAGTTTCTTGGTTTTCCAATGAAAGTATGTGCTATTGTGTCGTAAAAAGGTTTTCAAACTTGTTATCGGGAAATCTAGTGTCCACTCGGAGCTGCTAGTCCCACTAAGACTGGTAGCTATCTTAGAAACAAACAAACAAAAACTACTTTCGTTTTCCTTTATGAGAAGTAGATAGGAGGGGAACGAAGGAAACCAACCTCAGTCTTGCGCTTAGTTCCTTGCTTGGTTCCTCTCTCTTCTGACAGATCCTTGCTGCTTTGCCTTCATCTACCCAGCTTCAAAGAGCACCTGTGGAATCAAAGCAGCATAATACTATCGAAGAACAGAGATCTACAATCATAAACAATATAGGACGAGATATATATTGACCACACAAATGCATATATCATCAAACATAAAAGAATGTGGAGGAAACCTTGAATAGCTTTATTAACATGAAGAAAAGCAAAGAGGATTACAACCAATTGCTCTGACCCAGCGTCATCCTCCCAGCATGAAAGCCCTTCTTCACCTCATGAAAAGCTTAGATCACCCAACACTACGATATTCCACCAAGAAACCAATAGCACTTCCTTACAAGATACAAAATTCCAACCTCCGGATCTCTGGGATGAGGGATCCATATATAGATGATTGCAGGGGGGTGAGTCAGCTTCTGAGATTTTGATTAGTTTCCTCTCTCTGATAGTTCTTGATTCTACTTGGAGATTGATGATCTCCTACACATCCCTGGGCGAATTCAGAGAGGCAAGTGTCACAGGAGAAGTTTCTGGAAGATTCTATGATCATCCACTTCGCAAAATGTCTCTGCCATTTGTCCACTCTCGCCCATCGCACCCTACAGAAGGGATTTTCAGTATGCATCGCACCCTTTACACTAGGCAGGTGGCATGCATCGCACCCTTAGCACTGAGCAACCTGTATGGTTTAGTTTTGACCAGTTCTGTTCCTGTGGAGAACTTCAGGGAGATGATGTAATCAGATGACCTTGTTATTTTAGGGTATGGAACAACACTTTTAGGGACTTAGGAGCCCTTGGTTTATGGACATGTATGATTGGGGTTGCAGTGCCAAAAAATGTCTATAACAGTTGCCCCCTAAAGCATGAGGTCGTTAATCTTTTGATGTCGGGTGAAATGTTTTATCAAGAGGATCCGAAGTTTTTTCGAGCTGGAAGGCGACTTGTAATAATATACATTACAATACATTATCTTCATAATATTTTTCATGATCTAGCTGAGGCGGGCATTCCCATGCTCAGCTTTATAAATTCATTTTCATGTACATAAGATAGACAACCGTCTGTGCGGGAGACTGATGATTCTGATAGAGTCATCATCCTTTGATTCGGATGATCATCTGTGCAACAACAATGTACATTTGATGTCTTTATTTTCCTGAATATATCGCAACCCGAATGTATGAAACTAGATCCGGGGTCTTCAAGCTCGTCCAATCTTCACTCAGAGTACAAGTCGATCCATGTGAAAGATGTTCTGGAGTCGAACATGGAAAGACATCGCCTGATTACCAGCCAATGATGTAAACTGTTAACAAGCACGAGAGGAATCATCGATAATGATGATGACCCTCAAGGTACTATAGTACAATTCGTGTGGTGTGAAAAAGGACTTGGTGTCGAACACCACGAAAAATCTTTCGGTCGAAGGCCATTGATGTAAACTTGTCACCGGAAGTGAGAAACTTGCCATTGAGGCATGCAAGCTTCAAAGTACTGAAAGGGTTGTTACTAAGTCGACTTCTCGGATAATGAGCTGATGTCGACAAGAAGTGACCCGTCGTAGGAAGGCCTTAATGAATCCCACATCTATGACACGGAATGGAGTAAATTAATTTTGGAGGTGAAAATGATCTGATGATACAAGGTTCAGGGTGGTGGTCATGAAAGAATGGAGCGTGAATGTATTGCAGCGGATGAGACACAGGTGAATTCTCTGAGCGACTTCTCTTGAACATACTAGCGACACTGACATGGATTGGTAGCGTTAACCCCAAATATGGATGGTGCGATGGACCAATGGTGATATGACCGGCGAACGGAATAACCCAACTCGACTCAAATGTGGAGTGAAAGTGTCATGTTCAAGAGCGACTTGCTACCAATAAAGTTTCTTTAAGTTTTCTTCCCAATTTTTCCCCAGTCATTGCTGACCAGTACCTCTTTATTTTTGTCAAGCTTGAGGAGGATAACATATGCTTGTTCTATAATTTGCCCTTCGGGCAAACCCGTCGCTATGTTTTAACGAGCCTAGTGACAGTGAAACTCGTTCTTGTCTGTATGGACAAGTTTGTTGCTATTTGGTTTTAATGAGTTTAATGACAAAGATAACTCGGTCCTTTTCAATTTTAGAGAGTTTGAAAGGGACGTAAAGGAAATTCCAATAATCCTTTTTCATTATATAATCCCTTAAGTCCGAAAAAGTATAAAATAATACGAAGTGATGAATTTTCGGTAATTTTAACGAGCCGAACAAAACAAGCGCTCGATCTTTTTGTGTAATAATCCCTCAAGTCCAAAAATATTAAAATCTAGAGGAGGGATAGCACTTTCGATAACTTTAACGAGCTGGAGAGGCCAATTTCTCAGCAATCTTTTCATATTTTATGAGTCAGATGAAAAGAGATTAAAGGAGACTCATTTTTGAGGAACGAGTGATAATTTCAGGTAGCAGCTGATTCTAGGTAAGGTTTGGAATTTTCCAATCACGGCAGTGTCACAAGGATGGCTAACAAGATCACTCTTCATAGCTGTTCCTCAAAAGGGGTAAACAATCAAATGGAGGTGAATTCTCGGCTAAAACAGAGTGAAGGTGATGGTAAGAACACGACCAGGGCTCAAAAGCTGATGATAATGCATTCATAATGGTTATTTACTAGAAATTGGTTCATTTTTTAATGAGCTTAAACTCTGGGGGAACGTTTGCTCATTGCTAAGGTTTGATTTTTAACGAGCTTGAACTTCGCATAAAAACTTCTCGTGCCAGTCGTATAATAAGGATGTCTCATCAATAGGTTCAATTTTTAGGGAGCTTGCACCATTCGAAACTTTGCTCCGGATCCTTTCATTATGAAAGCTAGGAACGACCAATCTTACGAGTTTAAAGGGTCGAGAAAATACAAACTAAGAAATTAAATGGTCACTCTTTGCTTGCATGCAAAAAGGTTTGCATGCCCCCAGGCATAGCGAATTAGAGTTTCCAGGTTACCATATGAAAGCTCTCCATCCGCGTCGCAGACAAAATGCTTCCTTGGCGATGTCTACCGAAATAGACAAAGGTGAGTGGTGTGGTCGCCTCCACTCACATAACTTTGACGAGGGAATATTATTCCGGTCTAATCCCATTTTCCTAAATGGACAGGTGTGTCAGACTAGTCATATATCCTCCGCGGAAACCTACCCTATAACCAAGGTTTTCCTGCTGAAACAGGCTAGGGTGCATGCCCCCTGGGTTTCAGTCATGTACTCCCGAATAACTCGCGCTCTTTAGGTGGACGGAGTGGAGATTGATGAGACATTCTTCGCGTGAAAAGACCATTTAGGGATGGCATTTGACTATTAGCTATGTATGAGCTGGGGAACGAAAGTTGGTCTACGAGCTCGACCACTCGGCCTTCATGCGGAAAACACATTACTCTAAAGAGTGAGGAGACAATGGCTCCCATGCTATAAATATAGTAGCGTCCAAGGAGTAGATTATAATCTAGAGGTACTTGGACTACCATTACGTTCATGTAAACGGTTTTCCTCCTCAACGTTATGGGCACATTGGGAAGGATCCCTAACGGTCGACTGGTTCCTTTGTCGAAGCCTGTCATATTTCTCATCTCAGGTAGAAGCGATGGTGAGCCAAGTGCTTCCCAAGCAGTTGAGGAAAGGATACTCACAGAATCCCCTTCATCTATGATGGTACTGACCATGATCATTTTTTAAGCTTGTACAATGATTCGGAAAGGTACATTAGCTGGTACCCGAGGTCTGCCTAGTAGATTCCAATCGAAGGAAACGAGTAGGTTGCTTGGAGGTGGGACCGAATAGATGGCCGGATATGACTCTGATGAACTTTCTTCCTGCGGTAAAGGAATGGGTAGACTGCCCCCATGTTCATCAGAGTCTGTGCTTATGAAAAGAATTTGAACGGTGTCATTCTCATTCTCTTCGGTGTTTGTATCATTTGAAGATGGACCTTCTGAAGACAAGACTGGGTCGACTGTTGCCTCAACCTTTTGACTTTCGTCTGGTATGGATTTAGCGGGTTTATCTTCAATGACAGATGCTTCGACCGACCATAATGGCGTGTCAGTTGGATTTTCAACTAGCAATGGACTTGGCAAGAGTTTCTTGTATCCAAGAGGAAGCCGTAGCGGTGAAGCTGGATGGTTATCCAAAACTCTTTTAGCTTCATCTAGGAAGGGACACGGGTGGATGACGTGATCACCTTCACACAGTTTACAAGGAAATTTACATTTCCTTTTTTGTCCAAATGCTTCACTTTCATTAGTTCATGGTGTACTTTCAACATGATCTTTAGAGGTTGATGACACCGGATTGTGCAAACGAGGAGACCAGTCCCTTAAGGTCCGAGGGATGCAAGGAATATCTCGATGATAGTGGTCTCCTTTGCAAATGACACAAGGAGATTTAGGCTTGGATAGTGCAGTGTGTAGATTTTCACTAGACGATGCCTGGTTACCCCTTTTTGCCTTCGGCTCCTTCTTCTTCTTCTCTTTCTTCTCCTTCCCCTTCTTCTCCTTCTCAGTTACTTGATATTTGGCCTTACCAGCTTTATCAAGCGAAGAGGAAGGAGGAGAGGGAGAATCGGATGAAGTAAAGGGTTGGGAGGTAACTTTAGTATCATCTATTTGTCGACTCGATTGTTTAGGAATTACGATGTTCTGAACGATGGAGGTCAAGAAGAGCCATATTGGCAAGCCAATAGTCAATCCTGGAAGTGACAATGTGGCCATATGAGGTGCACCAACATCTCCCAAAGAGGAGAAAGGACTAGGATTCCCTCCAACGGGAAATCCTTGGTTGGTGGACTCCATTTTTCTCAACCTAAGACCAATGCGGGAATGGTGATATTATTCCGATTAAAATAAATTTTAGACGCTTTGACACAACTTGTTTTTTCAATTTTTAAGAGTAGAGAAAAAACAAAAGATGACTGTAGTTGCCTTCGATTTTTAATGAGCCTGAAGTGACAAGTGCTCAGATGGACCTTTTCCTTTAAGGAGTCTGAAAAGGAATGAAAGAGACTACTCTGGAAATCTAGACAGAGGGATTACCAAACCAATCACAAAACTGCAGAATACTTTTTACATTATGGTATTCAATCTTCCCGAATGTTGTGTTCAGTGCATTGCGATCGATAGGGTGGCAGACACGGCTTCCTATGGATAAAGGATATAGTCTATTGTGGTCTCCCAATATATACTCGACGGTACATGGGAGCACAAGTCCATACTGGCACTTGTTGTCTCAAAGAGGAGGAATCACCCAACCAAAAATGAAAGCGATAGTTACTAGGCTTTACGATGTTGGAATACGTCTCTATCCTAGACTTCTAGATGTTGTGCGTTAAGTTCCAAAGCATTTTTATGTTCATTAAATTTATTTTACAATTGATCTTTCTTAAGAAATTTTCCTTTCAGGTTCACCGCGTGATGTAGATATACAATTCCTAAAATGCAATCTAAGATGATAAACAATCGTTTAGTCTTCTTTTTGCAATGAAAATCCTAGCTACTAAAGGAAGAGAGATGATATTCTTTCAACATAGAGCAGAGAGCACACACTATATGCACTGTCCTAAATCAAACCAACAAGCAGTCTAAATGCAAATGCACATGCATGTATTTGTTTTCAGCTTTCTTAATGTGTGAATGACAAGAAGAATGCTAAGTACAAATTTGAATTATCTTTTCAAAGCGACAGTACTAACAAATTTCTCTTCAAAAACGAAAGGAAGATAATGACGACACTTTGCTATTTTGAATTGAAAAATGCTTTCGACACTTGAAAATCTACTAATTCAAATCAAATACAATAGTAACTATACAATCGACCATAAAGAACAATAGAATTATTTTCTTTGACTGAAAACGACACTTGTGACACTTTCAAATCAGAAGACGACAATTTGATTATGCTACTTCTTTGTAAAAGAGAACTGCAAATGGCACAAAATACATAAAAAAATTCATAGTTCTTTGCACAATGGAGGCGGAATGATGGAAAGGAAGGGAGTTTCCATAGTGGTATACTGATCACAGATAGCAAAACTCCTAAATAAAGCTGAAGAGAGTGAACACAGAAACCAAAATCTGAGAGCAAAAGAGGTCTTGCCTGATCATCACACCTATAACATAGGGAAAGTGCGATGCAGCACACCTACTGCACACGGGATGTGCGATGCATCCAGATTCCCAAGATGAGAAGGTGCGATGGTCCAGGGATGAGACTTGAACTGGGTTCCGGGTCACAGTTTACAGCTCAGTTCACGGATTTAGGCCAAGCAAGTGATGTTCAGTAAATATAAATCACAGGGGTTGATCTAATGAGGTTACTAGAGCCACCACTAGGGAAATTGGAAGGTTTGCAAATCGATTGTTCAGTTTATAAACAAAACCTAAAGATAGGCTGAAGCAACATTGATCTACTTTGCACTTGCATAGCAAATGCAGTTCTAAGGCTAGCTGGCTTGACTTCAGGCTCTATCTGTAAGTTTATAAAACAAACAAATATAGACAAATAAACAATCTATTCGCTCCCTAGTGGAGTCGCCATTTTGTTATCGGGAAATCTAGTGTCTACTCAGAGTTGCTAGTCCCACTAAGACTGGTAACTATCTTAGAAACAAACAAACTAAAACAACTTTCGTTTTCCTTTATGAGAAGTAGAAAGGAGGGGAACAAAGGACACCAACCTCAGTCTTGCGCTTATTTCCTTGCTTGGATCCTCTCCCTTCTGACAGATCCTTACCGCTTTGCCTTCATTTACCAAGCTTCAAAGAGCACCTGTGGAATCAAAGCAGCATAATACTATCGAAGAATAGAGATCTACAATCATAAACAATATAGGACCATATATATATTGACCACACAAATGCATATATCATCAAACATACAAGGATGTGGAGGAAAAATTGAATAGATTTATTAACATCAAGAAAAGCAAAGAGGATTGCAACCAATTGTTCTGATCCAACGTCATCCTCACAGCATGAAAGCCCTTCTTCACCTCATGAAAAGCTTAGATCACCCAACACTATGATATTCCACCAAGAAACCAACAACACTTCCTTACAAGATACAAAATTCCAGCCTCCGGATCTCTGGGATGAGGGATCCATATATAGATGATTGCAAGGGGTTGAGTCAGCTTCTGGGATTTTGATTAGTGTCCTCTCTCTGATAGTTCTTGATTCCACTTGGAGATTGATGATCTCCTACTCATCCCTGGGCGAATTCAAAGAGGAAAGTGTCATAGGAGAAGTTTCTCGAAGATTCTATGATCATCCACTTTGCAAACTGTCTCGGCCATTTGTCCACTCTCGCCCGTCGCACCCTTCAGAAGGGATTTTCAGTATGCATCGAACCCTTTACACTGGGCAGGTGGGATGCATCACACCCTTAGCACTGAGAAACCTATATGGTCCAGTTTTGACCAATTCTGAGCATTTTCTTGTGGAGAAATTCTGGGAGATGATGTAATCAGCTGACCTTGTTCTTTTAGGGTATGGAACAACACTTTTAGGGACTTAGGATCCCTTGGTTTATGGACATGTATGATTAGGGTTGTAGTGCCCAAAAATGTCTATAAAAACAATAGAAATAATTTCTGTACCTAGTGGCTTGGCCAGAAACTAGTTTCTACTGCCATTAGGGGTTAGAGGTGCCCAAGACCAGGTTTTCACCGCCAATTTTTTTCTCATTTTTATTTTTACCTTCAAGAGGACTGAAAAATTATGGAGTTATAAGAGAGGGTGGACTAGACAGTGTCTCTATGAGTTCTAAGTAAAATTACTTATTCAATTCCTCATTAAACTCTTCCTTGGACTAGGGCTTCCAATATTATTTCAATCGATGCCCATAGGCCATTAATGGTGTTTGAGCATCATTGATTGTGTGAAGCCTTACAAGTCCATTCTCAAACATCATTTCAATCTTGTATGGCCCCAACCATCGGGTAATAAACTTCCCTTTGAAAAAATTATGTCTTGAATTAAATAACATGACCTAGTATTCTCCTTTGAATTTCTTCTTCTTAATGAACTTATCATGCCAGTTGGTCTAATCGGTTTTGTTGAGCTTCAGAAATATCCATCCCAACTTGAAAAGTTTTCGTTAATGTCTTAATTTCATATTCAATAGGAAGGGTTATTTGTTTACCGTATACCAATGTATATGGTGTAAATATAGTGGCATTCTTGTAGGTAACTCCATAGGCCCATAGAGCTTCTGGAAGATTTTGAACATAGTCTTTATGGTGGTACTTGATTGTTTTTGTTAGGATAACTGCCAAAATATTGTCAGTGACTTCCACCTACCCATTTTCCTGTCGGTGGTATGGAGTGGTGATATGATGTTTGATTTTAAACTTCTTAGTGATAGATTCAACCAACTTAAAAGTCAATTTCATGCCTTGATTAGTGACAATATCTCACGGTACTCTAAATCGAACAAAAAAAACTTCATATAAAAATTCAAGCAATAATTTCTCTATTTCCTCAAGAAAATATTTAGCTTCAACTCACTTGGTCACATATATGGTGCATACCAAGATTTATGAATTTTGTCTTGATGGTGGGTTACTGGATCCTATAAAATCAAGAGTCCATTTCTCAAAAGGCTCAACCATGACTTGGGGATGCAATGAAATTTCATCAATTTGTGTCGACCTTCCTATTCGTTGATATTTATCACAACTTTGAACATATTTTTTAACATCCTAAAATTGTCGGATAATAATATCCTTGTCGTAAAAATTTGTTTGCAATCCTCTTATCTGTGAAGTGGTAGCCATAAGGCTTCTCATGACATGCCTTTAGGATGTCATAAATTTCATCTTCCCGAATGCACTGTTGAATTATATGATCAGGTCTAGTTTGGAACAAGTACCCTTCAATCCAAGAGTGCATAACACTACTTTTGATAATATTATTTCTTTCCTTAGGTGATACGTGTTGTGGGAGTTTACTTGTAGTGAAATAATTAGGAATATCTGAAAACCATGGTGTACTAGTAGATAGGGAAAACAAACATTCATTAGGGAAAATATATTCTATAGGGCTAGATTCAGTAGCATGATGGGGCCGTGATAAAAATCCAACAACAACATTATCCTTTCCAAGTTTATCAATGATAGTAATATCTAATGCTTATAGGAGAAGAAGCCATCTAGTAACCATATCATGTGTAATAGATTTATTCATAAGGTATCGAATGGAAGAGTGATCAATATGTAAAAGAAATAGGATACCCAGTAATATAATGATGAAACTTGTTTATGTCATGGACTATTGCGAGAAATTGCTTTTCAATAACAATGCAATTCAATTCAGCTGGGGTTAAATTTTTACTGGTGTAATAAAAACATAAGGTTTATATTCCTCTTTCTAACCTAGTACATCTCCAATGGTTGTATCCAAAGTTTCAATATGAATATGGAAGGGTAAGGACAAATTAGGGCCATGAAAAATAGGGGTAGAAGATATATTTTTCTTTAAGAGCATTAAATGCAGATTGAGATCGATCATCCCAATGAAACTTTGCACTTTTTGTTAAAATTCAAAGCAACGGGGAGGCTACTTTGGTAAAAATTTCTATAAACCTTTTGTAATATCTCACATAGCTTAAAAAAATGCGAACATCATTTAATGAGGTTGGAGCTGATAATTTTAAGCTTACCTCTATTTTGGTGGGGTCCACCCAAATTCCTTCATGAGAGATATGGTGTCTTAAAAATATCCCTTTTGTAAGGAACAATTGAAATTTCTTGTTGCTAAGAGAAAGGTTGGCTTCCTAACATCATATTAATACATTTTCAAGATTCTTTAGAGTTTCCTCAAAGGGTTCTCCATATATATTAAAAATATCCATGTGAATCTCTACATAGTCCTTGGATAAGTAAAAAAAGATCCCAAGAATATCTCGTTGAAAAATTGCTAGAGAATTACATAGCCCAAACAAGAGCACTCGGTAAGCATAAGTTCCCCATGGGTTGGTGAAGGTAGTATTATCTTCGTTCCCAGGGGCTACCTGTATCTGGTTGTAGCCACTAAATCCATCGCGAAATGAGAAGCAATTATTTCCTTCCAAGGTATCCAAGACTTGATTGATGAAGGAAAGAGGAAAGTAGTCTTTAAGAGTAGCCTTGTTTAGTTCTTGATAATTAACACATAATCACAACTTTCCATTCTTATTGGGGACAATAACTATAGGAGAAACCCATTTTTTAATTGAAATTAGGAAAAATGAATCTTGTATTTAATAATTTTTGCAACTTGTCTTTAACTATATCCCTACAATTTGGATCCATCCTTCAATGGGGTTGTCATATAGGTTCAGATTCCCCCTTTATGTAAATATGGTGAGTACAAAAATCCCTTTTGTAAGGAAATTTGAAATTTCTTGTTGCTAAAAGAAAGTTTGGCTTCTTGACATCGAATTAGTACCTTTTCAAGATTCTTCAAACCATCTTCAAAGGTTTCCCTATATTGATTAAAATCATCCATGTAAATATCTACATAGTCATTCGTTAAGTTAGAAGAGATCCCAAGAACAAACCGTTGAAAAATTGCTAGAGCATTACATAGCCCAAATAGGAGTTCCCCATGGGTAGGTGAAAGTACTTTTCTCCTGGTCCTCACAAGTTACCTGTATTTGGTTGTAGCCACTGAATCCATTGAGAAATGAGAAAAATGTATTCCCTGCCAAGTCATCCAACACTTGATCGATGAATGAAAAAGGAAAATAATATTTCAGAGTGGCCTTGTTTAGTTCTTGATAATTAATACATATTCATCACTTGTCATTCTTATTAGGTACTATAACTAGGGGAGAAACCCATTTTTTTATTATCAAAAATAGGATAAATGAATCTCGTATTTAACAATCTATGTAACTGTTCTTTAACTATATTCCTACCATTTGGATTCATCCTTTGATGGGGTTGTCTGATAGGTACAGATTCCTCCTTTATTCAAATATGGCGAGGACACAAATTGGGAGAGATCCCTTTCATATCTATGTAATCCTAGGCGAAAGCATTATTGTTCTTCTTAAAAATTTCTACCAGTAGATTTTGTTTTGAGGGTTGCAATTAGGCATCAATATTTAGAATCTTCCCAGGATAAATTTCAACAACTTTATTTCAACCGAGGTATCAGATGAAGCCATTGATTTCAATTGTCGTGTCATTTCAATGGGTGAATATGTCTCTTGGAATTTTCTTCTTAAAACTATATCAAGTGATGAGTTTTTGTTCATATGGGAGTGTGTTAAAAGGGTACAAATTATACAATCTTCAGTGCGCTCTTTAAAATTTGGAGCTAGGTTAAGGGTCAGAAGAGGTTTAGCAAGTTGTTCATCACTATATTCAAACCAAAGAGGATTTCCAGAATTCAAAAAGGGTCTAGTAGGAGGATAGAGAGTGAGCTTCTTAATATAATTTCCATGGGAAATGGTCATGTCCCCAGACCTAAAACTAATGTAAGCATCTACTGTGGCTAACCAAGGCCTTCCAAGGATTAAAAGGTAACCTCCTCAATTGAATTTAGGTTGGAGGATCATAAAATTAGCTGGGATTTCCCATGAGTCTATGGAAATAATAATGTATTCTATTACTCCCTTTGGTTTTGTAGTAGATATATCAATGATTTGAAGAATAGTTGGAGTAGCTCAAAGACCAGGAAACTTAAGTTTCTCCATAGTCTCCTTGGTCATAACATTTATAACTTCCCCTAAGTCTATCAAAGTGTTTGTTATAAGGGTGTTATTAATATTTATAGTAATGACGATGGTTCTAGGATCCTTATACTTTACTGTAAAAACTTTACCTAGCATCAATTCTGATAATTCCCCAGCTACTTGTACTGTTTTAGGATCATCCTTCTTCCATCCTGGCTTCCTTAGGAATAGTTTCCGGATTGCCTTTGCATAGATGAGAAAATCCTTAATAGCTTGAAATAGTGGAATTTTTACATAGACATTATTTAGTTCCCCTAAAAAGTCAAATTCAGGCTTTGTGAGGGGCTTCTAAAGACATAATCTTTCTAGATAAGGGATATCAAGCCATTTTTTTGAGAGAATGTTCTTGAAATTTTTGAGAAGGCAATCCTGGATTTGGTGGGTTTTCTTCCTCATCTTGTTCTTAAATGATAGGGCATGCTTGATTTTGAATCACCTTCTGAGACCATAATTGAATTTTTTTACAGTCCGCAATTGAGAGAGGTTAGGTAGGGAAAGGATTTAGTTTAGCATGATAGATAGGTTGGACTACTTTATTATGTGGATTAGGAACAAAATGAATAGGAAATTGAGGCCTTTGTTAAGTTTGAGTTTTTTGATTAGAAGGCAATTGAAGTTGTTATTGATGTGGTTGAGATGGCATCATATTCCCAAAGGGGGAAGGTCCTCTCCTAGGGTCCACCCCTGACCCTGAACATGAGGGGGCCATTTTGGCCAAGGTATTGGAGGGAACCATCTAAATGGGGGAGTAAAATGCTAGGAAGGATTCAGAGCTGGTGGTCCAAATGTTCAAGAAGACCATGGTTTATTTTAGGTCACGAAACAAATCTGTTCAGTTTCCCCATCTGCTTATTGAAACATGAATTTGAGTCCTGGAAAAGAGGTGCACTCCTGAGTGGAATTATATTATTCACAAATGATACATACTTTTACATTTTTCAAAGGGAATTCCCTAGTGGATGTTTCTTTTGGAATTTGGAACAAAATATGGACAGGTTTAATTCAATTCAGGCTTTATTTATTTTGGTATGTAAGGTGTCTAATTATGAAATAAGTGAGCTGATAATATTAGTTTTGATATTATATAAAAAATTTCCATGTTCAACTTTAGTTACGCCTGTCCCACCTGTCCTACCAATTCGGGAAATTATATCTTGAGAGTTCTTCCCATATTTTTCACTTTCTGTTAAATACCTCTTACAAAAATTACAAATCTCTTCATAAGATAACCGAGAGACATCTCATGCCTCGATTAAGTTTAATTTTTTTTAGTAATATTCTTATATTCACTTAAGAAATAAAATATGTAGGGTCTCTGGAGATAGGGCACTTTGCTTTGTTCTTTGTAGGGTATATTGAAATATTTCTACATAGTCTTGTAGACTCTCATCCTTAGATGAGACATTTTAAAGATCTCTTATTTGATGTCCTTGACCTTACAATAGTCTTGATATTGACTTAAAATTTTCTTCTTCATATCATCCCAATATCATATAGAATTTCCTCCTAATCCCATAAAACAATGAAGAGTTGCATCTTTTACGGTTGCAAGAAATAGTTTTAACTTTTGATCATATGTAGAGTAATCATAACTTCGATAAAGAACGCCAAGCTCAAATAGGAAAGTGGCAGGGTATTCCTTGAACATGCCATGAAAATTTGGAAGGGTAGAGAGAGCAATAATTTTCATTTGAACTATTGCACCGGGATATGGATAGGAAATTCAAAAGTGATAGGGCCTTTTTTCATTGGTCTATTTACTTCTTCATCTCCCATATTTTCCTCTTTTGTAGTTTCAGGGGTTTAAATTCTATTAGATCCCGAGGAACTTTCCGGTTCTTCATTCACTATGATTCCCTCTCCTATTGGTACTTCATGTTGCAGTGGCTTCCCTACTGCACCATTTTGAGCAAAATTAATCTTCAAAGGATATCCCTTTTTGCTCACTAGACCGTTTTGGTTCCTACAAGACTTCTTCTTTTTCCTAACTATGATCTCTCAAGTGCATCTATCATGATATAGTGCAAAAAATAGAGGGAATCTACGTTAATGAAAGGGGGGAAAATGTGATCCTTTTGGTCGCTTATAGCCCTAATATCTTTTTTACTATTCATGTGAGAAATATTTGACTCCTTGATCTCCTCCTCGGCAATGACGCCCAAAATGACAGTGTTTTTATTTTTCTTTAATGTTCTTGAGTGTACACGGTCAATTTAATTGTCAATCAGGGCTAGTAAGATTGTGATACGCCTATTGCTATAGGCATAAATGACAACGATTATCACTTATTATGATGTTCTAAATTAAATGCATGGGATTAGAGGTACCATCATAAAGGTTATGCCTATCAACTTAATCTAGCTGCATGGCCCTTTAGTTACCTAAAATCTCAATAGGCAAGCTCAATGTTGCTTGAAATTTATCAAAGTAGTATTTATTTTTAATTTTTAATTTTTAATTCTACAACAATCAATTGTTTATAATGATTTTATAATGGCTATTTTTTAAGCTAGTTAGAAGGAAATAATTCAAAAGAAACTTTGCATAAAAAAAATGACATTAAACTCCAAACTATTCTAACACACACACACACACACACTACCTCCTTTCTTTATTTGAATAGGATTGCTTCTTTCAACTTTGTTAGAAATATATATATATATATATATATATATATATATATATATATATATATATATATAGATAACGAAGTTGAAAGAAGTAATCCTATTCACATAAAGAAAGGAGGTAGTGTTATTTAAATTTCATGCAAATAACATAAAACCAACCATGCATTTCGAATGCAAATAAAGAAAAATAACTATGGAACTAGACTATGCCTTGAGTGGGCCCAACTCAAGGATCGATTTGTGTATGTATAATTTTAATGACTCAGCACAAAACTATATCTATATACGAGCTTTAAAATGAAAAACAATGCACAGAGCAACAACTGTAACTCCCACCAATCACACCAACAACACTTTGATAATATACAAGAACAAGAATACAAAACCACTGTTGTCTTGTGCTCTAAGTCCTCACTCATTTTATAAGAGATTACAAAATCTTAATTTCGACAGATCAGACATTTGTTTTTCTTAAGCAAACTAATTGGAAAATGACAGTAAGTATTAGTAATAAGAATATATTAAATTTAGACATGGCTCAACCAAATTTTCTATTCTCACTTTCTAATGGATATAATTCATTAACAATACTATGATCATCCAAAAATGAGCTTGATTAGACTGTAATACAAATTCTCTGTGATTCTATCAGATTTCAAGAATCGACACCTTCACTGTTACTACATTAAATGTCATGGTCATAAAAACCCAAAGCTTTAATTACTAATAGGAATATTAGAGATACTTTGAGCAACCGAACTATGGAAATACAATCAATCCTGATGTTGACAGTGTTGGACTTGCCAACATTCAAAGGGGTCTCCTTGATATGTAGTCCCAATTAGACCTCCGACCGTTTGGGATAGGAGCCCTATTTGAAATACAACTCGGTTATCATTTTCTTACAGGTTTTCCTTGGCTCTAACCATCACCAAGAGAGAGGAACACATATATGCATATTAAAAGCAAGTGAGTGACACTTGGTGAGTGTTTGGTTGTAGGTGTGTCGATGTTTTTCTACTGTGAAGAGGAAAATAAAGTGAGCCTCTGAGAGAGAAGTAGTAGTACCACTCTAGCAGAGACACACACAAACATGAGATATACATGTAACATCTAACAAAATAGTCCACAAATATGTGACAGTAATTGCAACCATTACAACACATTCTCAATATGATAAGTGCTAAAATAACGGAAATAATTTAACTACTAAATTAGTACATGTGAAAATAAACATGAATTATAAACATTCACAAAAAATCTTACGAATATTCATAATCCATGCATGAAGAATGTGTTGGACATTAGAATTAATTTGTTAAGTAGAGGTACCAAGGAACATGTATAAAATGAACACCACTAGCTCCAATAGTGGAGCGTTGGAGCCACTACTTTCTCCCAAAAGAGCTATCTTGTCTTTCTGATGCCATGAGGAGCCAAGGTGAATATTCCTTCGCTTGTACAATGAGGGTGTATATATAACCAGTGGGAAGATTGTTCACTTCCCTTATGACTCTTTAACTACCCTCATGACTGTTTAACGTCCCTATGACTTTTCAACTTTTACATGACTCTTGATATTCTACCTGTGTCTTTTGGACTTCCACTTTACAATACATTTTCGAATGAGAATTTACATAATCCACAAAATGATTTGGAATATGATGACTAATGACATGACACTAATGACATGGACTGCAAGATGAGATGGCAATGCCAAGTCATTCTTGTTGCTTCTTGCTATGTGTTTTGTGAGAATGATCTTCTATGCCACTCCAAATGGCTTAGAGATGAGGAGTATTTAGTGTTATTAGGCGGGAAGACCTACCTATGGTTTTGTGCATGGATTTCGCCCATGGTTTTGGGCATGATGGTTTTCCGTCCATGGTATTTTGTAGATCTGGTTAAGGAAACTACGGTTATGTTCTAATCCAGGATTAATGGATTGGGGTTTATGGATGCTTCGTCATCTATATATGTTTTGTGACATTGAAAGGAACATAATGAAAAATCAATCTGGTAGCCCCAGTTTTGGGATCCAGGGGAAAAATCTTTGTCTATATCTGTTTTATGTTTTATGCTCTTGCCATTTTTTATTTTCTAGTTTTTAGAATTTGTATGTAGGTAATTTTTGTACGGTGTTAAAACCTACATTTCGTATCAGAGTTGTTTTGGCTTCAAGGGATGCCTTTGTTGCTGAGGGCTTTTTTCTTACGCCTGTGGTAGACCATGTTTAGTGGGAGATCTATGCGATCGATTCTTGTGATGAAAGAAGATGGGGAGCAGTGGAAAGGTAGAGATCAAGAAATTTAATGGTTAGTGTTTTGAGTTGTGGAAACTCAAGATGGAGGATCTCTTGGTGGATAAATATCAGTGGATCACGGTAGATTTGGGTACTAAACTAGCAACAATGTTAGTTGAAGATTAGGCGAAGTTGAATCAGAAGGAAAAGAGCACAATACGATTGTGTGTCTTAGATTGAATATTTCTGAATGTATTAGGGGAAGCTTCAAAAAAGGCTTTGTGGGACAAGTTAGGGACTTTTTACTAATCTAAGTCTCTCGTGAATAAACTGTTCCTACGGGAAAAGCTATATAACCTGAGTATGAAAGATGGAGACTCGGTGACAGAGCATATGAACGCATTTAATACTATGGTAAGACAATTATTATCTGTGGATGTTAAAATTTTGGATGAAGATAAGTGAATTAGTTTGTCGTGTTCTTTACCAAATTTGTGGGATAGTCTAGTTGTTGCAATAGGTAGCAATGCAATTGCCTTGGAGTTTGATGAAATAGTCTCATCCTTGTTGTCAGGGGAGATGAGATGGAAAAATATTGATGGTTGGAATGGTGATGCCTTGTCTTTACAAGGATGGTCCCATAACATAAACAAACATAAGTCCTCGAGTAGTAGTTCCAAATCTAGAGAGAGATCTAAATCTCCCAGAAAACATGTAAAGGTGTACTGGAAATGTGGAAAGGAAGGGAACTTCAAAAGGGACTGTAAATCTAAAGCTCCTAGGAAAGGAAAGGGATTTGATGATTCTCCTTCTGTAGAGGTGATAACCACCTCAGATGAAGGTGGGGATGTGTACTTGGCTTCTTCTTCAAGTACACATGTAGATCATAAGGCTTGGTTGATTGACTCAGGTGCATCCTTTCACTTCACTCCCCATAGAGAGTGGTTCTGCGAGTATGAGAAATATGATGGTGGTGATGCCTTTTTAGGGGATGACATGAAGGCTAGAATCATTGGTCACGGAAAATTCAAGTTGAAGTTGCAAGGTGGAAGGATTAGAACACTTTCAGGTGTTCTACATATTCCTGCGTTGGCCAGAAATCTGATTTTTGTAAGAAAGCTACATGATACAGGTGTAAAAATAGTGTTCGAGAAAGATACCTGCAAGATGGTTTAGGGAGCACTAGTATTGATCCAGGGAGTTCTGATTGGAACTCTGTTCAAGCTTCAAGATATCACTATTATTGATGGGTGCAACTGTTCTGTGGTTCCTGAAAGTGGAGCAGAAAATATAGTGGTCTCTAGAGAAAATACCATGCCATGGCATCAAAGGCTTGGACATATTGGAGAAAAAGACCTTCAAATACTTCATGGTAATGGTATGACAGATGGTATGTCTAATTCCTATCTGGAGTTTGATTTCTATGAAAATTGTGTATATGGGAAGAAAAACTGGGCGATTTTCCCCTCTAGTGGTAAGAGGGTGAAACAAATATTATAGATTGTGTAGAGTGATGTGTTTGGACCTATGCCGGTTCCATCACTGGGAAAGTATGTCTAGTATGTATCATTTATAGATTACTTCTCAAGGAATACATTGATATATTTCCTCAAGAATAAATCTGAAGCCTTTGATAGGTTAAAGAATTTAAGGCTCCAGTGGAAAACCAGACAGAGAAGAAGATAAATGTGCTTAACATAGATAACAGTGGAGAGTTTTGCAAGAAGGAATTTGAAGAGTTATATAAGAAGTGTGGTATAGAATGGTAGAAGAAGACTCTTCCATAAACACATGAGAAAAATAGAGTTGCAGAAAGAATGAACAAGAATTTGATGGAAAGGGAAAGAAGCATGCTTAGTGGTGTTGGGTTAGGACAAGAATTCTAGGCAGAGGCGGTGGAGATTTCATGTTGTCTGGTCAATAGATCACCTTCATTAGTGTTGGAGGATAACACTCCACAAGAGGTATGGACTGATAGGAAACCTTCCCTTTCATATCTAAGGGTATTTGGATGTGATGCATATGTACATGTTCCAAAGGAGAAAAGAACAAAGTTGGATAGTAAATTTGAAAAGTGCATCTTTATTGGGTATAAGGATGGTTTAAAAGGTTATAAGATTTGGAACCCAGAAACAAGGAAAGTTGTGTACATCCAATATGTGGTGTTTAGAGAGGTGAAAGATGATATTAAACATGAATTCCTACTGAAGGAACCTGAGAATATAGATTTTGAGCTAAAGGAGGAAGAATCAGACTCTATAGAAGAAGAGGAATCAAAATATGAAGATACACAAACTCTGGACGTGAGAAGATCAGTTCAAGAAAGAAGACAACCAGAAAGGTATAGTCCATCTTCTTTTTTTTCAAATTTTGCTTTATCTATTACTGATGATGATCCCAGAACTATGAGGGAAGCAGTAGATTTAGAGGATGGAAAACTATGGAAAGAGGCCATGGTTGATGAAATAACATATTTGCACAAACTGAGGCTTGGAATCTAATGGAGCTTTCATCTGGAAGGAAACCCATTAGAAGAAAATGGGTGTTCAAGAAGAAGATGAATACAGAAGGAAAGGTGGATAAATTCAAATCTCGATTAGTAGAAAAAGGTTATTCCCATGTGTCGGGAATTGATTTTGGTGATATTTTTTTCTCCTGTTGCCATGGTAGATTCTATTATATTATTTTTATATGTTAGTACTGCTTTTGATTTTGAGATAGAACAGATGGATGTGAAGACAACATTTATTCACGGGGATCTGGAAAAAGAGATCTACATGAAGCAACCTGAAGCTTTGTAGTGAAGGTTAAGAAAGAACTGGTATGAAAGTTAAAAAAGTCTTTGCATGGGTTAAAATAGTCACCAAGGATGTCGTATTGGAAATTCGATACATTTATATGGGACTTGGGTTCACCAGAAGAAAAGAAGATCACTGTGTGTATTTTAAATTAATTTGTGACCATGTTATTTATCTGGTCTTGTATGTGGATGATATGTGGCTGGTTGGAAATGACAAAGAAATTATCTAGGATTTGAACACCCAATTGTCCTCCAAATTTGACATGAAAGATCTTGGTGCTGTAAACTGTATTTGGGCATGGAAATTAAATGAGATAGAGCAAAGAGGAAGCTCTGGTTAAATAAGAGGAAGTATGTTGAGACAAGAATGCATAGGTTTAATATGTAGGATAGTAAACTGGTGAAGTTTCCTATTCCTATAGGTGTAAAGTTATTTGTTGAACAGTGTCCCAAGACATAAGAAGAGGAAGAGGACATGTCCCGTGTTCCATATACAAGTGCAGTCAGTAGCCTGATGTATGAAATGGTATGTACTAGACCAGACATTGCACGTGTAGTGGGAGTATTGAGCAAGTTTATGTCAAAACTAGGGAAGGAGAATTGGATAGCAGTGAAGTGGGTTTTCAGGTATTTGCGTGGCACTAGTGATTATAGTTTGTGATACCAAGGAAGACCAGGATTAGACAGAGTTTTGGAAATCTGTGGCTTTGTTGATTCAGACTGGGCTGGACACCTAGATAAAAGAAGATCTAAAAGTGGGTATGTGTTTAACCTATTTGGAGGTGTAGTCAGTTGGATGAGTAAGAGACAATCTGTAGTGGAACTTGTTAGTGTCAGTATCTTCATCCCTCCGTCAGAGATCAAATCCTCTTGTTGCATTTCATATTAGGTGTCCCGCCCAGTCATTTGCATTCCATCAGGCGCATGGATCATCTGACGGTGGTGGCATTCCTATAGTTTCCCTCATGTTATCTACCTGCTGGCTCATGTTTGTTCATTAAAAAGAATATATAGTCTCATTTTTATCTTAAAGAGTGCAAAGGCTATCCTTAGGGTTTCATTGTCAATTAGGTCTAGGGTTTCATTAGGGTTTTTGTCAACAAATGTTTCAAAGTGTCAAATAACAACCATCAGGCCATGAGGAGGTTTCAACATCAATAAATTTCATCACTAAGTGTTCGAAAATGTGTTTTTCCTCAAAACTCTGTTTTGAGGAAAAAACAGAGTATTTTTCTTTTATTATACAAAAATCATGAAATTTTGTTTTTCTCATTGTAAATCCCTTCATCTATAATTATGGTTTCTTTCCTTAGCCCCAGTAGTTCCAACACATGCAAAACAACCAAAGCTCAGGTCATTTAGTTCATCATAAAAATTAAAAGAAGTGAAAAAGTCCAAAAAATAGAGTTTGAAAATAAAGTCATTTGCAAAACATTATGAAAGTGGGTTTGGTAAAATTAAATTGAAAAGCTCCATGTATAAATCATTTCTCCAAATGTTTAAAGCTCATTTTCACTCCAAGAGAAAAGAGAAATCAAAGCAAAGTTGATGTGGTGATCAAGTGAGAAGTTTGGGTGAAAATCGCTCCAAGTTATCGGCGCGGCGCACTGGGCAGGAGGCGCGGCGCACTCACCAGCTGCGACGCATTCGGCTGCATTTTACATTGTAAAAAGGCACGGGCGCGATGCATTGGGTTGGATGCGTGGTGCACACAGCTAGAGAGCCCGAAAACTTCCAGAACTTTCTACAATCGCCCAAAAACGCATGGATTCCCCAAATTCACATACCCCTAATCCCCTATCCCAAGTTCCCTTTCCCAAAATCCCACATGCAAATTCCCAAACCCTAGTCCTATACTAAAAACTCCCAAACTATTCTCTAATTCCCTATTCCATTAACTAAACCCTACCCCAACAATCCCTAAATCCCTCACTTTTTTCTCCCTCCACAATCCCTTATCTCACTTTTCCCTTGGTGGCAAAAGTCAAGAAACATCACAATCACTTCTCATCAAGGCAGCTCCAAGACAGTTCATCCACTAGCAGAGATGGAATTTGATCCTTCATATGACCATGATGAAGAGACATACACTGGAGCAAAGAAATAAGCAACTTGAAGATCAAGAAGTAATTATGGAGTTACAAAACATACCGGAAAATCACCAAGCTGCCCAAAGGAGGAGGGTGGAGTTCACTTCACTTGAACGAGAGATCAATGT
This sequence comes from Pinus tabuliformis, assembly GCA_031772625.1. Lineage (NCBI taxonomy): Eukaryota > Viridiplantae > Streptophyta > Pinopsida > Pinales > Pinaceae > Pinus > Pinus tabuliformis. Next base: position 1,043,834,267 of record CM062813.1, on the reverse strand, counting down.
CGATCGGGAGTCATGGCTTGAAAGAGCCAACCTCCACTTAAAGAGATTGTTGGAGAAGGCCAACAAGGAGAAAAACTTGTTGAGACATATGGCTTTTCATTAAATGGCGAAGAACAAGGTGTGCCAAGCTAGAATTAGGAGCTTGAAGGCAAAGTTGAAGAAGATATCGAGGAGGAAAAAAGCACAAGATAAAATTCAGATCTTGGCTGGGGCTTCCTTGGCCCATCATAGCACTTGATGGAGAAGACTCAACCAAAATTTCAAAAAATTTGGGACACTTTTTTCATTTTTGAAAATTTTGAACTAAAACACAGAATTTTCTGCCCTACGTGCCGCACCACCTGGCGCTCGCTTTTGCTAGGAGCCTCTAAATAAAAAAAAAAATTAGCATTTTTGTATTTGGCATGAAAAATTGTGCTTTCCTACCTATGGCCAAGAAATTTGGGCAGGTTTTGAGCTCTCAAAGAGGTCAAAAACACTCAAAAAATGACCTCACTGCCCCTATTTTGACACACAGGAAGCAGTGTTAGGAGAATGGACTTTTGGAGGGACAAATGGAGGATGAATTGAAAAATTACACTTGGGTTGGAAAGTAGGCAGGAAAACCTTTCCAACAAGCACACCTGGAGCTCATTTGGACACTGGGAAGGCCTCCAGAAGTGGGTCCAAACAGGCACGACGCATAGATAATCAGGCGCGACGCATAGAGGAAAAATTGCGAGTTTGACCAAGTTTTGCTCTGTTTTTCGCCCAACTTTGCCTAGTTTGACTTTTTTACATTCCTAATGGAAAATTTGTGATGTAATTTGATGAAAATTGATGGATCGTGATGTAAATATGTTAAATTTTTCACTTGTAGAGGTAGATTCATCAATTTAAAGGTTGTTTGAAACTGAATGAATCAGTTCCCTTGTTTCTAGAGGCATGTTGTTATGTTTCCTATTTTCTAGTTCTTAGTTTAGAATCAGTTGGATCAACTCCTAAACATGTGAGCTCGACCCATAGAGGCAAGGATGAGCTATGTTTGTCTATATTATGTTGTTTTTCAGTCATTAGCATGGTTGGACTCTTAAGAAAGCCTTGAGCTTCATTGTACATTCATTTCAGCATTTTGGCTAAGGAATTGAGACCAGGATTTGCAGCACTCTTTAGGATCCATGTGGTAATTTGTCTTGGTACAGTCCTTTTCTTTGTAATTTTGAATTTGCTTATATTTCATGTATGCCATTCTCTATCTTGTTTCTTCTTAACTAAACAAACAAGAGTGTAAGTAGAATCCATTGAAATTGCAGTGCTCTACTTAAAGTTTGCTTTAGTTTCTTGACGTTTTCATCTGTTTGGGGAGGATCCATGATTGCTATTGACCTCTTCAACACCTCACCGGTCTATTCCTTCCATCTCACTCAATTTTAAGTGCCAAAAACAATTGCCTACCTTGCCCCATTGAGATCTCTGCAGGACTAAGCCTCAATCCCCGCACCCAAAATTTGCCTTTCCATTTGAGCCAAAAAATTCATCATTTTATTCAATCAAACTCTATTGCACTTATACCTAGCCTAAGATCAATAGATGTTTCAGTCATCTCAAGCCCTCATTGATCATAATTTGCTGAGATTGACCTAGAGAGAGCCCTCTCCTGACCTGGTAGGGTTAGCTACTGGGCTGAGTGTGGTTTGATGTTGGCCCTGGATCCTACCTTTTCAGCCTGAGGTAAATCTAGGCACTAACAGAACTTTCAACTACAAAGGCATAATACATGGCATCCACTCATGCAAGCAAGGAATCAGTTTGGTTGCGGAGCTTTTGTTCAAGTATGGGGTTAGTACAACAAACTATAAGGATAGAGTGTGACAACCAATGTGCAATTTTATTGGCAAAGAACCCTACTTATCATTCAAATAAAAAGCACATTGATGTTCAGTTTCACTTTGTGAGGAATATGGTTGAGGACAAAAAGATGTTGTTGGTAAAGGTGGACACTTTGAAGAATACAAAGTCTATGAGCACTGAGAAGTTCTCTTGGTGTGGAGAAATAATGGGAATTTGATCAATTACTAAGCTCTCCTATGACCCCCTGTTGAAATAAAAAAACAAGTGGGAGAAAGTTGGGTTGTGTTATATTCTTTCCACGACTATCCCACGTGTGGGGGGCGGGAGCCCCCCCTATACGTTGCGCTGGGGGATGGATGCCCACCCTGTCAGGGGGTATGTAGTGGGGCGATAGCTCGCCTGCACAGGGTCCAAGGAAACACCCTAGGAATTTTTTTTTCGACCCTATATTAGGTGAGTGGAGCTACCTATGGTTTTGTGCATGGATTTCTCACATGGTTTTAGGCAGATGGTTTTCTATCCATGGTATTTTGTAGATCCGGTCAAGGGAACTACGGTTATGTTCTAATCCAATGTTAATGGATTGGGGTTTATTGATGCTTTGGCATGTATATAAATGTATTGTAACATTGAAAGGAACATAATGAAAAATCAATCTGGTAGTCTTGGTTTTTGGATCTAGGGTAAAAATCTATGTGTATATCTGTTTTATGTTTTATGCTCTCGCCATTGTTTATTTTCTATTTTTTCGAATTCGTATGCAAGTAATTTTTGTACGGGGTTAAAACCTACAGTCTTGAGATGTGATCACAAGCTAATGTCCCTTTGCATTCTCCTAACTGGTAAACTTGCATCTTCGGCTACAAAGGTGTCTTCTAGCATGTTTTCCTTCTCCATATTCTTCTTCATCATCCTGTCACAACATGATAGAGTTCCTACATATGTAGTTCACTCATGACAATACGACATTTGTCCAATAAACCCCTAGTCTAGAATGTTGCATGATGATCCACTAACTAAGCCAGAACCGGGTGGCAGGCTGAGAGAGAGGCTCAGTGACTGTGTAATTGCGTATTTTAGGAAATTGAGGGTTGGGTTTAAGCCTTAAGACTTCACAATGCATAGTTCAGGTTGGACTGGAATTGATGATTTTACAATTGGGGAGCTTAAGAAGCCAGGTCAAGGGCATGATGGTTGAATTTTCCCACTCAATAGTGATTGAAGGAAAATGAGGCTAGGTGACTGCACAATTACATAGTTCAGGAGGTCAAGGGTTGGTCTTGAGGATTAAGTCTATGCAATGCATAGTTTAGGCCTCACTGGAGAGATAGATTGCATAGTTTGGGAGCTATAGAGCCAAAATTGAGCACTAAGACTGCATGGTGCATAGTCATGGGAGGCAGGAAATGCGCATTGCATAGTGCCTAGATGTAGGGTTTCGTCTTGAGGGCTAATATTGCGCAATGTGGAGTTCAGGAGGGATGGACAAGGCTAAGTTGCTTGGTTGGGAATCTTTCTGAATTTGACTAAGTGTGGGATCCATGAAGTTGATGTGAATAATGAAAAGATTTGATTTTGATCACACACTTATAAAACTTGATGACAGAACATATATCATCTAGAACACATGAACAACAAACTTCCCTTAGTGCGACAACTTTTCAGTGACAAGTGTGACACCAAAGATACACTTTACGACAATTGTGACGACACTTGTGTGAAAACACTTAAAATGTTTTAAATAAGTGTGACGTATGTTTACATGGTAATACCAACTCATTTACACAAATATTACCCCTTCAAACTACCAAAAGTATCTTTCATGTGATGTGCGACACTTGACATGCCAAAAGACAACATTTTGATTTTATTGAAAATGGGATAAAACACTTAGAGAAAAGACATGTGACAAGTCCTAATTCTTGTGATGACAGTATGCAAGATCGATGTAGGTGACAAAATTTTGGTATAGCCCAAAATTTTGAAGGGTGTTGTAGCAGTGAAAACACTTGGCGACACATTGCTAGAATTCTAGCTTCTCTATCTAGGTTGATTCTTTTGTGCAGGGTTTAGTTCCTTAGGAGTATTGATTCATTGTGTAGATCACTTTGGTTTCCACACTTACCCCATGAATAAACATTTTCCCCTCTATCCCTTCTCAGTTGAACACATACATAAGATCAACAATATCACAATGTTTCAAATTAGGAAAGGGTAGTATAGTTCAAGAGCTTTAGATTTTCAGAGTATAGTTTTTTTTATCTCTGACGTTGTTTTGCTTCCAGCAGGCCTGGATAGTACCCCAGTGGAGTCACTATAGGAACATAAACATTTCTCTAATTCTAGTGAGATTAGACAATACCTCGACAAAGTTGCTTGACTCAATTTGTTGCGCAAGAATCATTTCTCTTCTTTGGCCTTTGTTTAAGTATTTATATGGGACTGTGCATAAGCACTTATTAATTTCATGGGAAGAAGAGGGATCCTCAATTATTGAGAGAAGGAGACATTATTCCTTTATAGAAGCATATAAATATGTCTAATTTAGGTTTTCTCATTTAGATTTTTCCCCTTTTCCTCTTCTACTTCATTGGATAAGCGTGCAAACAATGAAACATAAAGAATCATGTATGGGTATAAAGTTTCCAGAGTAGACACAGGTATCATGGTTTGACAAACAAATCTCCTTATGGAAGGATCGTATTTTCTAGTGGAACATCATTGAATAAAAGACATAACCAAAACAAAGAAGGAGGACCGAAGGTTAGCCAATAGTTCTAGTGTCAAAGACTCTTTTCAACTCAGCCACACACAAGAAGATAGAAAACACGTTCACACATGAACCTTATTTACATGAATTAAAACAAATTAAAAACCAAATGAAAAAAGAGAGAAGAAAAAAAAATATGTACATAAGGTAGGGCATAACCCTAGACTATCATTGAAAATATTGTTTTAAATCTTGGCCATTAACAAGAAGAGAGTCAATATTCTCGTCAAAATATTGAAGATGATATGTGTGTTGGTCAAGCTTTTCATGCACCGTGAACTATCTGATCCACAGGGATTGGAACTTAGTATGTTTTCCTTTATATTTGTGGGATTTGTCCCACTTCAAGACTAGGTCACCCACACTTGTTGGCTTGTTGGGGCCTGACCCAGGTTCGGAGTTAATTAGTCAAATGAATACTTGTACTATTGGCCCTTTCGGCAACAGTCCTCGGAGCGCGGACTGAGGTCTCACCCGAAGTTGTATGGGAGGGTTCTAGAGCCAGGTTTTCTCACCCTTGAGATGTCTGAGAGGTTTGACTGGTCCTTCATCTGCTCCTGTGTGCACTTCCCATTCCACGTGGCCAGATATACTCCCTTTGCAAAGCCCTAACCAGGGGTTGTGCCGTGCTCTGCCCTATTACTCGAGATCTTACTTATCTTCCAGTGCTATTTAACTACATTTTCCTACTTGAATCTCTTATAATTAGAAATACAAAGCATTCAACAATACAAAGTATTCATACATGATAGCACAGTAAATAAACAGTGTATTTGCAAAGTATATCCAATCATGCATTTAAACTAGAAAAAGATACACATAATTATAGAAAAACTTCTTTTTATTGATTATTCCAATGGTTATAGACTCGTCTTGCCCAGCACACTTAGCTACAGGGGTCCGCGCACTCAGCTGTAGACTACTAGGCCTCTGTGCACTCAGCTGCAGAGCCTTCTCCTACTCTACAACCCACATACATGCTTTACACTTCAACTCAATAACTTACACTTCTCTTTCTTCTATTAGTTTCTTCCTTCCTCTATGATTAGAGCCTCACTCTATTTATACAATCCCATGGTCATGGACCATGGGTAGGTCTATCCAGCCGACATTACATTACAAAAACTAGGGTGGACAACCTTGTGATTCTGTTATACTTTCGTGCCCTGCGCCCACAATTTGCAGAGCTTTTACAACAAGATTCGGTCAAAACTTGGGCTTTAAGGCCCAAAACATACCTTGGGGGGATTCCATGCCCAATAATCTCCTAACACAAACATCGTGACTCGCACTCAGGTGACTCTATCAGTGCAGATATCCTTGCATGGAGTTCCTCCAATTATTATCGAACTGCGGCAAGGTCAGAAACACACTGAGTTGCTGCTTGCTAGATCTGCTGCATACATTGTTCCAAGACATTTGTGTCAAAAGTGCTTCTTTGCATTAATGCGTGAATCCCCTACATTTGTGTGAGCTTGCCTTAAATTTATGCTGTGATGGTGAAAGCCTCGTTGATCCAAGGCTGAATGTGAGCCTTGATGACTACTTCCTTGTGTCATGCCGCGTCCACCTATTCTTTCAACGCTCTAGCCCGTTGCATCCATGCAAGCCTCTGAGTGAGGGCCACCGTCTGCATAGTTCCTTTGATGTTGTCATACTGCTATTAGATTTTTCATGCCTCTGTCTCTAAGCGCTAGATGTTGGGGTCCTCCTATAGATTTGTGAGGATCTCAAATGATTCTTCCAACATGTTGGTGTAGTCTTGCACTGCACTGCCAATTTCCTCTAGTCCCGTTGTGATAGCACTAGCCCCTTGTTCCATAACTTCCGGGGGGGTGGATGGCTGCGCCTTTAACTGCAGCTCGACGATCTAAAGGTTCAGCTCCAGCTGAACCTTTTTCATTTCTTCCCTCACCTCACGTACCCCTGTTGCTAACTTGTGGATCCACGCCTCTGCTGGCATGTCTGCTGGGATGGCCAGCTCCAGGATGCTTTGGCAAGTGTCATCTACTACCTATACCAGCTATTGATTCTACGACACCACTTCGTCTCGCTCTAAGCTCAATTGTTCCATATTGATTTTCTGCTCGATGAGGACTTGCAGTGTGCAGCTCTCCCTATCTCGCAGTTCAACTATTATTCCGTCTTGTAGAACATATAAGGTCTCTCATGGGAGTGTATCTATGTTGATACCGAGACCCTTTAGTGTGCTAACTATAGGCCTGTCACCGTCATTTGTTGTCACTAGTGCCCCTTCTAGCAGCACTATGGTATTCATCATCTGCGCGTGCAACATCTATTCTGTTGTCATTGAGCCAACTGTGAGGCTGGTCAAAAGGGTACCAGCCTGAGGATGGCGCACCTGCAGCTCCTGTAGCTACGCTCTGAGGGCCCCCAACACAATTTGGTTCTCCTACATGAATCTATGGAGGGTCTCAGAGGTGACATCGTGCACTGTCTCGCTGATGTTGTGCAGATCACCCTTGGTTAGGGTGATCAAGTCAGTCTACAACTTCGATGCCTTGACCTTTTTAAGCGACCCTGCCCACTCAACTGGGTGTTGGCACTTTAACTGTGTTGACGTTGTTCGTGGGTCTGCACCTTCCTCTTCTTCCTCTGCTTCCAACCCATGTGAAGGTGAGGGTTGGCCCTCGAGCGCCTTCGCAGCTTCCTCCTATGCTGTTGCGGCCTATTCCTACTCAAGTGTTGTTTGTGCAGAATCCTGCACCACCCGCACTTCTATTGTCACTGATTCCTTCCTTCGTTTTTCGGCCAACTGTGCGATGTCCAACTTGGCCTTGTCTTTCTTTCTTTGTGCGTCGACTTCTTTATCTCCATGATGTCTAGGGCGCGTCACTCTGGCGACCATCCCTCTAGTATGTTAAAAATGACATCGTCTATGGTTACGATGGGTGGCTTTATCCATTTTTGGTCAGGTCCTTCCATTCTCTTATGTAAATGTTGTGGATGTCTGCTTTGAATTCCGAAAAACGCTGCAAGCTATTGTAGACAGTGGGCGACAACCGTGGCTTGCGGTTGATCTCCATTCTAAGGTTCATCTCCATGAAAATCCAGAATATTTTACAGTCGAAGATCCTCCTGGCATCATTTGTGGCCTAGAGCGAAGCATACTTTGCGGCCTCTGGCAGGTCCCTGTCAATTATGGGGAATTGACTATCCTCTGGTAATTCCCCTGCCACGAGCACTATGGACAGCAGAAGACATGCATAATGGAATGTTTTTCTCTATTCTAGAGCTTCGCGACAAGTCTTTAAAAACTCCTTGCAGATAAATTCAGACTAGTTAAATTGGACCCCCTCCATACACTGATCAACCAGTGCGACCACTGGCGAGGGTAATTCATCTACACGACACTTGTGCATAACCTTACCAGCTAGTATTTGGGTTGCCACTTTCACTGCTTTGTCACTGATGCTGGATATGGCGTAGCCCCTTTTCTTCTTCGCTAGCTTGTATTTTTTCTTCATGGCCTCCACGATGGCCAAGTCACTGCTCTTCACCTCCAAGATGTCTGTGGGGTCCTCCCCTTTTCATGGAGGCCAGGAGATGTGATGAATCAAGTCTGCCATGATGGGGATGGGCTCCTCCAGCCACAAACACTCATCATGCACCAGGCAGAGCAGCTGCCTGATGACAAAAATGGTTATTGGGGCGTGTAGAAATGCGACACCTAGAGAAGGTTCAATAGCCTAGCCTTTTCCACTATGCGCAACCACTTTTACGGCTCTAATTATGTAACCCCCACCGTGGTGTTTTTCTTGGGCTTCATGAGGTGCTTGGTCTCAAGGTGAGGGAACTTCTCATGGTTAGCGAGGTTCCAATCTTTGAATTTTAGGATCGGCACCCATCCCATGTGTGTACCCTAAAAAATAATGTTGTCTGGGAGGAACGGGGTCTGGAGTGATCTCTTGGTCTTGTTGAGGTCCTTGGGCACCTTAGCCTTCCCTTTTCATCGGGGAACATAGGCGGCAACTTTGTCGGGGGTTCCGCAGGCTGAGTTTCCTCCTCCATGCCTTCATCCTCATCTTCTGATGATTAGGTCTTCAAGATCTTCCTCTTCTTCATCGGTCTCTATGGTGTTGACTTTCCCCTTCTCCTCCATTGACAGCTTAGTGCGCAATGGGTTATGCGGGGATAGATGTATGAGAACCATCGCTTGTTTATCCTTCTCGGGTCTTGGTGTGTGTGGTTATTTCGAGATTTTGCCGCAATCCCAATACCTTCTGGAGCATCCCCCATAGTCAGGGCCTGCGCTGCCTCCTTGATGGTCATTTATGTTATCTCCATAACATCCTTAGCTATTTCCATTGTATCTGTCCAAAAATCTAACACTCACGAACTCAGGGGCTCAATAAAAGCTTGGTACACTACAATTAGGGCTCTGCTCAATAGCACAATTTGCAAATGACCAAGTGTTGTTTGCTAGGAAGCCCTTTGTAATTTATAGTGCTTTTTGAATTTGAATTCGACCGTTCCCCCCAAATCTGGTTCATTAATGCTCCCTTGGTAGCAGATTTTCCCAAATCTTGCCCATAAATCGCGTCTTAAATGCCTGCTACCCACTCCATTTGGTCTCAAGTCGAGCATCCCATCATGAATAGTGACTTCAACGGTCACTTTCTGGTCAACTCGCAAGACAGCGCAGTGTTGTAGGGAAAAGTATCCGACTCGGATGACCCTATCCCACTCTAAGGGTGATAGTACCTCAGCAACAACTGTAAAGAAAACTACTTAAGGTTTACTTCTTTATGAAAGCAAGAGAGAATGAAGAAATGCACTAACCGTTGCCTTGCGCTTAATGTCGAATCCAAACTCTTCTCTTTGCTGCTTGCTCCCAGCTCTTGCTCTTTTGCTGGCCCAGCTACAATGAGATCCTGCAAAATAACAAAGAAGGAAACTACAAGAAGCATGCAATCATAACTGATTCAAGGATTAGCATAAATCAAATATACAATTATCACAATACATCATTGAAACAAGTGCATATAGAAGAACCTCAATAGCTTTTATTAATGGAAGAAGTAAAGTTCTGAGAGTGTTACAACCATTGAAGGCCCCAATCCAGCAACACCTCCCAGCAGAAAGAATTTCTCCTCTTCACCTCCTTCAAGCAATCACCCAATAGTTCTATAGTGAAACCAACAACATATCATTACTTTGCACAAGATTCCAGCCTCCTGAGCTCATAGGAGAGAGCTCAATATATAGATGAATTGAGAAAGGATGAGTCAGCTTGCAACTGATGTGTAGCTGCCTTGTGTCCTCTCTCTCTTCAGTTGATCTTCAGTTCTTGAGTCCACTTGGAGAACCTTGCTTCCACTTGGAGAAACAGAGCCTCTGACTCATCACAAGGCGAAATCCCTGATCCAAGTGTCATTTTTGGAAGATTCCAGAGCAATGACTCAGTGTGCCACTTGTCCCATCTCGCTCAGCGCAGGTGGCCTTTGTTCTACCTGCTTTGCAACGCAGGTACACCATGGAGGAGTTGAGTTTCAGCGCAGAAGCCTAGTGGAGCACCTGCTTTGATTTCAGGATTGCTTGTTTTTGAGTGTTTTCAGGTGGAGAACTGATCTGAGAGCTGTTGGTTTGCTGACCTTGTTCCTCTAGGGGTAGGAACATCATGTTTAGGGACTTTGGATCCCTTGGATTATTGACAATTCATGCCCGATGCTGCCAGGCACAAAATTGTCTATAACAGATGCCCCCTAAAGTATGAGGTCGTTTATCGGGTGAAATGCTTTATTAGGAGGATCCGAAGTTCATTCAATCTGCTGAGAAGTGTCCTGTAATAAGATACAATACAATACATTATTTTTCATTATTTTTCATGATCTAGCTGAGGCAGGCATTCCCATGCTCAGCTTTATAAATTCATTTTGGTACATAGCACAGACGATCGTCTGATGATAGACTGATAATTCTCTGCTGAAATTATCATCCTTTGAGAAGGATGATCATCTGCTGCAATGATGTACATATCAAATGTCTTTATATCCTGAATATATATCGCAGCCCGGATGGATGAAACTAGATCCGGGGTCTTCAATCTCTTCCGATCTTCACTCGATGTACAAGTCGATCCATGTGAGAATTTCTTGAAGTCGAACATGGAAAGACATCGCTTGATTACCGGTCAATGATGTAAACCGTTAACAAGCGCGAGAGGAATCACCGATAAGGATGATGACCCTCAGGGTACGACAGTACAATTCACATGGTGGGAATAAAGGACTTGGCGTCGACCACCATGCAAAATCTTCTGGTCGAAGGTCATTGATGTATACCTGTCGCCGGAAGTGAGAAACTTGCCATTGAGGCATGCAAGCTTCAAAGTACTGAAGGGGTTGTTCCTAGATCAACTCCTTGGATAATGAGCTGATGTCGACAAGGAGCGATCCGTCAAAGGAGGGCCTTAATGAATCCCACATCAGTGACACGGAACGGAGCTAGTGATTGTGATGAGGTGAAAACAGACTGTGATGTATGATTCAGGGTGGCGGTCATGAAATGGATGAAGGACAATGTATGGCAGTGGATGGGACATGGTTGACTCTTTGCAGAACAACATCTCTTGAACATATAACGACACTGATGTGATGGATTGGTAGCATTACCCCAAATGTGGATGGTGTGGCGAGGACCATGGTGATGAGACCGGTGAATGAAACAACCCAACCCGATGTGATACGGAGGACAAAGTGTCATGTTCAAGAGCGACTTGCTACCATTAAAGCTGTGAGGTTCTCCCAATTTTTCCCCAGTCATTGCTGACCAGTACCTCTTTATTTTTATCAAGCTTGAGGAGGATAACATATGCTTGTTCTATAACCTGCCCTTCGGGCAAGCCCATCGCTATGTTTTAACGAGCCTAGCGATAGGGAAACTCGTTCTCGTCTAAAGACAAGTTTGTCGCTATTTAATGAATTTAACGAGTCTAACGACAAGGATAACTCGGTCCTTTTCATTTTTAGAGAGTCTGAAAAGGTACATAAAGTCAACTCCAGAATTCCTTTTTCGTCATCTAATCCCTTAAGTCCGAAAAAGTATAAAACAATACAGAAGGGATGAATTTTCGATTGCTTTAACGAGCCGAACAAAACAAGCGCTCGATCTTTTTGTGCAATAATCCCTCAGGTCCAAAAAGATTAAAATCTAGAGGAGGGATAGCTCTTCCGGTCGTTTAACGAGCTGGAAGGCCAAAACTCGGCAAACTTTTCATATTTTACGAGTCAGGAGAAAAGAGCTCAAAGAAGACTCGTCTTTTGAGGAACGAGTGATAAACAGGGATAGCAGCAGATTCCAGGTACAGGTTGGAATTTTCCAATCACGGCAGTGTCACAAGGATGGCTAAGTGAAATCACTCTTCGCAGCTGTTCCTCAAAATGGGTAAACAAACATATGGAGATGAACGATTGGCCAAATGAACGGATGGAGGTGAGACTGCAAGAACACGACCAAGGGCTTTAATATGGCTGTCAAAGGTTACATTTACCAAGGTTATTTACCGGTTCATTTTTTCTGGGTGAGCTTGAACTCTAGGGGAAGATTGCTCACAACTTATGTTTATTTTTTAACGAGCATGAACTATGTGCTAAAACTGCTCGGATCTTGCGTTTATTTTTTAACGAGCATGAACTGTGTGCTAAAACTGCTCGAATCTTGCGTTTATTTTTTAACGAGCATGAACATTGCTAAAACTGCTCGATAGATAAGTTTGCAAGTTTGCATGCCCCCAGTATAATAATGCAAATCGAGGTGCATGCCCCCCAAGCTTCATTGCATCCAACTCGGTGGTTGGAATGAAGGTTTACCTCGGGGATTTTTTTCATTTTTAATGAGGTTGACACAAGATAGGAACTATCCTCGACTCCTTGTTTCATTTTTTAACGAGGTTGACACAAGATAAGAACTGTCCTCGGCGCCCACTGTATTTACAATATTTCTATTAGGGCGATGATCCATGCCGACAAAATATTTAGGAATCTTCCGAATCCAACCAGAAGATTGGATTAGATTTCATTTTGTAGGTTTCCACCGTGGCCACTCCCGCCAGATTATTTGGAGGCGGTAGGGCGAGAGTACCCATTAAGGCAGGGTCTTTTAGGAGGCCTACTCCGATATTTTGGAGCGAAGGATTCCTTCCATGGATCATTGGAATGCTTCCCGTAACTTGTGGACTGTTGGGGAGAAAAGTTTGTTGTTCGACGATTGTAATTCCTCCTTGGAAGGGAAATGCAATCTTCCTGAAGTAGGTCGACACAACTGCGGCCATGGCATAGATCCATGGTCTTCCAAGTAGGATGTTGTAATCGAGGTTTCCATCAATTACTTCAACATCAATTCCTACTGTTTTGCCCCCCAGTTCAACTTGCAAGTTATTTAAAATCCCGTATGGAGTGTATGATCATCCATCAAATGCTTTTAACGTCGTTGACGATTTCGACAAGGGTGGTGAGCCTAAATCTTTCCAGCAACTCATCGACATAAGACATGTAGATGCCCCCTCATCAATAATTGTTCGATGAACAGTTTTGTTGAGGGCTTTCACTTGAATAAGGAAAGCTAGTTGAGCTGGTAACTGAGGGTCATATCCTTTATGATCAAAGGCCACAAGATTGGAATCCATTGGGCCAATCCTACCTATTGCTGATAGTAAAGCTTGCTCTTGGGAGGGGCAATTTTGTGGTACCTCAAGTGTCGACATAGTGGACGGCGATTGGGCCAGGTCCTTTACTATATTATAATTCTGTGCTCCTTTGGCACGAGGATTAAATGTCGATTTGTGTACTACTCCCTTTGGCGACTTTATCATCGGCTCAGGAACGATGGGTGGCACAACTTCGGTCAAAGTTGTTGTTGAACTACTAGGTCCTTCATTAACCTTGTTGTTCAACAACTTTGGATTCCTGTAATCTTTCTTCCTTGTCAAAGCATTATTCTGTTGCTTTGAGGTAGACAACATAAGCACTTGGGATCCAGAAGCATTTTGATTAGCAACCAGATTTTGACCTGGATTAGGAAACGGATCAGTCAATACTGCTGGGGTTTTTGAACTCTTGAAGAGTTTCTTAACTTCAGCTATATGTGGACAATATTTCGTCCAATGATCCTCATCGCATATATGACACCCTGCCGGGGGTTTCCTTTTTCTCCCTGTCTTTTTCTTCTTGCCCCCTGGTTGCTTCAGTTTTTTGCCCTTGTCGGTCGACATGGCATTTACTTCTGAGGCAAGAAGTTCTTCATTTGCATTTTGACTATAAATTTTGCGCTTGCCAATCACGCCATCGCCGGCGTGAGAGTCATTGTTTGATTTAGGAGGAGGAGGAATTGAGAATTCCGGTCTAGGGGCGTCAGGTATTTTGTCGTAGAGCGTGCCGGACTGAGTATAGACCAAGTCTAGATACTGTGCACGAGCGATAACTTGCTCCTCTGTTACGACTCCCCCCTTGGCCACATCTTCCGTTATAGCGGGATGTAATGACTTTATAAACCATTCAGCTAACAGCTGATCGGGAACGTATGTTTTCACCATCCTACGACGACGACGCCACTCATGTATATGATCAGATATATGGGTGGTCGTCGTCTGTTTGAAGTTGGTAAGGAGTTTTGTTCCCGTTTGATACCTTATCGGTAATTGAAAATGGGTTAAAAAGGTTGTGGCTAAGGTACTGAAGTTGTCGAACGAAGCTCTAGGCAATTCAATGTACCATTTTGCCGCTGGACCCGTCAATGTCCTCTGAAAGAGGCGAAGTCTTATCGAATCATCATTCAAGGTGTTCGATGAACACCATAGATGGAATGTCATCACATGATTCGACGGGTCTTCACCTGGATTTCCATTAAATTTAGGAATATCTGACGGAAGTTTATGTGGAATCGCTGGCCACCAAGGGGCATAAGCAATTGGATCATTCGTCAGCCGGTTTAGATCTGGTAGTTCTAGAGTTGCTACAAAGGGCAACTGTTGGTTCAGGTTAGGCGAAGCATATCCAGGATAAGATGGTATCGCCTGAGCAATGGGTCTTTGCAGACCAGCATAATGCTGACAACTTTGACAAGGTTGATGGGCATAACCATTATTTCCCATTACTTACAAAGACTCGTTGCTCAGGTCCTTGATATGATTGCTGGAATGGCGGTTGTTGAGATTGAAGCAGCTCTGGTTGTTGGACCATTTGCTGTTGACCAATACTGGATGATTGACCAGGATGAGGAGTCACGATACTTGTTTGAGCCTGAGTCGCTCCAGATAAGGAGGCACTACCCTGAGATTGTGATTGAGTCATTGAGACAAGAGGTTGTTGTATTGCAACCTGAGAAACTTGGGGTTGACATACAATAGGTGGAGCTTGTACTTGCGACACATTCACTATAGCAGGTATGGTGGGAAAATTCGACACAGGGTGTACTGGTTGCATTGAATATACAACCCCTGGTTGTTGAGGCAGTATTGGTACCCAACCGCTGGATGTAATTCCAGTTTGACCTGAACTTTGTTGTAAACTCCCATATGGTTGTTCTCTGGGAGGGAACAATGAAAGAGCATACTGCCCTCCATATGGTGGAAATCCAGTACTTAAAGGGTAAAATGGCCTTTGAAGACACATTGGATCAATTTGTTGAGTTTCAACATAAGAAATACTAGATGATAATCCGGATGAAGAAATAGGAACTAACCATGTCGTTGTCCCCGATTGGACTCCGGCTTGTTGTTGACAATTGGCCGGGACAGATGGTATACCAGCGAACATCGTTGGAGTAGTAGCAGGAGGCTTTGCTGCTGCTATGTCGGATGACACAGTCCTAGATGTTGACGGTTGTTCAGACATATCTAGCCTATCCAAAAGATTTCTTAGCGATTCTACAGGAACTTCCACTTGTGGTGAACTAACTTCGAAGATCAACGAAGGAAAGGTGATGATTATTCTGCTTAAAATAAATTTTATAACGACGCTTTAGACACAACTTGCTTTTTCAGTTTTAAAGAGTCGAGAAAAAGCTAAAGATGACTCTAGTCTCCTTCGATGTTTAACGAGCCTGAAGTGACAAATGCTCGGATGGACTTTTTCAGTTATAGAGTTTGAAAAAGGCCAAAAGAAACTTCTCTGGAGTTCTAGGCAGAGGGTGTGCCAAACTTTTTGCGAAACCACAGAATACGTTTTACGGTACGGGTGGTCGATCTTCGTGAATGCTGTGTTCACTGCATCGCGATCAGTAGGGCGGCCGACACGACTTCCTATGGATAAAGGCTTTGTTCCTATAGGGGTCTCCCAATATATACGCGACGGTATGTGGGAGCACAAGTCCGTATTAGTGCCACCGACTCTCAGGAGGAATCACCCACCTTCGTAGAGATCGACAGTCACTATGTTTAACGACGGCGGAACACGTCTCTACCTAGACCTCTATGTGTTTGCGTTATGTTACAAAGCGTTGTTATGTAAATTGAATTTATTTTAATGTTGATCTTGTTTAGCAGTTTGCCTTTAAGGATCACCACGAGATGTATGTAACAAATTCCTGAATGCAATCTAAGATGAGAAGCAAACTTTTCAATCTTTCAACTTTGAAAATCTTAACTACTGAGGGAAAAGAAAGACAAATCTTTTCACACAGATCATAGAGCACACACTAATGCAATTTTTCCTAAATCAGTATGAAAATAGTCAAATGCAAAATGCACAATGCATGTATTTTCTTTTCCCTTTCTTAATGTTGATGTATTACAAAAAGAAAGTTGTTATATAACTTTGATTTCGATTTCAAGCGAAAGTAAACAAGCTGGTCCAAAATCAAAAGACACCTTAAGATTTACTTGTTTAAACACTGGAAATGCATGAAATCAAACCATAATGACGAAAGTAAAAATACTAATCAGCTATGGACAGCAAACAAGCTAACTCTTTAGACCAGCAAAATGCCTAACACAGGTTCAGATCTAAGAAGCCAAAGCAAGACTAGTTCACTTTCGTTATGGGAAATTGTAAATGATGTAAGAAATACAAAAGAACAAGTACAATTTCGTTATATAACAGAGGCGGAATGATGGCAAGTAAGGTTGGTTTCAGAACAGGTACAAGACTGGTAACTGGCTGCAAAATCTATAGTGAAAACAGGCAAGAAAAAGGGAGGAAACCCCAAATGCACAAGGCAAAATTGGGCCAACGCAGGTGCTGCACAGCCAGTCTGGCTCTCAGCGCAGGTAGCCCCTTCGAGACCTGCGTTGCAAAGCAAGTAGCATGTGTACTACCTGCTTTGGAAAACGGAAGTTGCGTTTTCTCAGTTTCCGGGTCACAATTTTCTCAAAAATTCACAGTTTTTGCTCAAATCAGAAGCTATTAGTCAAGCACACACTAAGGGATGACAAGGAAGATGAAAAGCTATCACTAAGAGCTTACAAGGATCCTTGTAGATCAGCTCTTCAAATCATGAACATGCTCAGAAATGAGCTAGAGTAGCTGCCCTCTACTTCGCTTTTGATATAGTCAAAAGCTTTTCGATTTGGTACTCTTTTGTTCAGGAAATGAATAGCAAAATACTACAAACAATCAAACAGATACGATCCCCAGCGGAGTCGCCAGTTTTTGTAGGGAAAAGTATCCGACTCAGATGACCCTATCCCACTCTAAGGGTGATAGTACCTCAGCAACAACTGTAAAGAAAACTACTTAAGGTTTACTTCTTTACGAAAGCAAGAGAGAATGAAGAAATGCACTAACCGTTGCCTTGCGCTTAATGTCGAATCCAAACTCTTCTCTTTGCTGCTTGCTCCCAGCTCCTTGCTCTTTTGCTGGCCCAGCTACAATGAGATCCTGCAAAATAACAAAGAAGGAAACTACAAGAAGCATGCAATCATAACTGATTCAAGGATTAGCATAAATCAAATATACAATTATCACAATACATCATTGAAACAAGTGCATATAGAAGAACCTCAATAGCTTTTATTAATGGAAGAAGTAAAGTTCTGAGAGTGTTACAACCATTGAAGGCCCCAATCCAGCAACACCTCCCAGCAGAAAGAATTTCTCCTCTTCACCTCCTTCAAGCAATCACCCAATAGTTCTATAGTGAAACCAACAGCATATCATTACTTTGCACAAGATTCCAGCCTCCTGAGCTCATAGGAGAGAGCTCAATATATAGATGAATTGAGAAAGGATGAGTCAGCTTGCAACTGATGTGTAGCTGCCTTGTGTCCTCTCTCTCTTCAGTTGATCTTCAGTTCTTGAGTCCACTTGGAGAACCTTGCTTCCACTTGGAGAAACAGAGCCTTTGACTCATCACAAGGCGAAATCCCTGATCCAAGTGTCATTTTTGGA
Organism: Pinus tabuliformis; assembly: GCA_031772625.1. Classification (NCBI taxonomy): domain Eukaryota; kingdom Viridiplantae; phylum Streptophyta; class Pinopsida; order Pinales; family Pinaceae; genus Pinus; species Pinus tabuliformis. The sequence goes on along the minus strand of CM062813.1, from coordinate 1,043,816,321 downwards.
AGATTCCAGAGCAATGACTCAGTGTGCCACTTGTCCCATCTCGCTCAGCGCAGGTGGCCTTTGTTCTACCTGCTTTGCAACGCAGGTACACCATGGAGGAGTTGAGTTTCAGCGCAGAAGCCTAGTGGAGCACCTGCTTTGATTTCAGGATTGCTTGTTTTTGAGTGTTTTCAGGTGGAGAACTGATCTGAGAGCTATTGGTTTGCTGACCTTGTTCCTCTAGGGGTAGGAACATCATGTTTAGGGACTTTGGATCCCTTGGATTATTGACAATTCATGCCCGATGCTGCCAGGCACAAAATTGTCTATAACATGCAGCCCCCTGTGCGTGGTCGCGGACCTTGTGACTCTTTGCTTTTGGGTGCAACTTCAACATCGCGCAGCTCCCGGGCATAATAGTTTATAGTACCATGCTCCCTTTCAACTGCCTGGAGCATTAAGACTATTCTTCCCTCGGCTAGTCAGGTGGTCGCATTACCCGTGCAAAGTTTCATCCTATCATCCATCATGTTTCCTAGAGAATACCCAACTTTTATTGTTATGGTAGGCATCGCACACTTTACCATCTACAACACTCTACCCTGGTTAATACGCTTAGCAATGTGCGGTCCAAGCCAAGGCATCAGACTGATCAATTTGCAGCGATATGCCTTAAGCCTATCATCACGATCATACGCATCCTACCTTATCACCCTCGTTTTTTCGAGAAAATCTTCCTTTATCTCGTCCTCCAGCTTCTTGAATTCTGTGTCCATCAGAGCGCTTTTCTTCCTTAATCGTATCCTTTCTTCTTCAAGTTCTTGGAGTTTGAGATTTCCCTGTTGGATTTCTACTTCTAAGGTTCTGCAAACCATCGTATCTATCAGTACTATCATGCGCGTTCTAAGTTATCCAAGTACTATAGGGCTTACTGTGGTTGTTTCATACTCCAACCTTGGCAGTGCCTGCGCGGTTAGGTTTTTGCACGCAGTCCTATAAGCCCAGAGAACTTTTGGTACGCACAGGTCCCAGTAAGTCCGCTTCACATTGTGGACCTTGTTTAGTGCTTCGCATACTTTGTTAAAGGCTTCTGCATGGATATTCTTCTGTGCACTTTGTCTTTCCATACTTTGTGGTCCCAACCAGAGAGGTTGTTCGCACCATTTCCTTACCTGCACTTGCTTACCGATCATGTCTCTTACCGCGAGGTTGGTGTGCATTCATGCAACTTTTGCACCATATGCCTGTATCCACCTGGATAGGTGGGTGTGCAAGTCGGTTTTGTCTATCATACTTGTCTTTCAATTGCATTTGAGGCTTCCCAAACCGCATGCACATCATCCTTTTACATTTGCGCCAGTCCTCAAAAATTCTTTGGTGCACCCCCCACCATCTTGCGGGTGTAGCTTGTAGTACCCATTTTAGAGTTTCGAAACGCTGTTGTTCTAGTACTTCTCTTTCAAATTTGTTCAACAATTCATCCACCTCTCTCAACCCATCATACGTAGGTATATCTCTTAGCTTTGTTGCCATGCAGCGCAAAGACCTTGTCATCATGTTACAGTTGAGCGTGGTTACCTCATGTAACCAGTGCTACCATCATTTTATCTCCTTGTCAGAATCTGATGTGCAGGAGCTTTAGTGCTCCCAAGATATTCAGTCATCCGCGGTTGGATTTACCCAATATTTCTCCTGCACGGTTATATTTTAGATACAATCCAAGTCATCTTTGTTGTCGTAGTCACGCAATGGATATGTGTAGCGCGATCCTTCTGCAGGGTCTAAAGGTACCACTATGCACAGAGACTTTTTCTAAAAGATAATCTTGTGCTAATTTAGATTTATCACTCCATTCATGTCAGTGGCCCAATCTATTCCCAATAGCGTGGTGTAGGGATTGCTGTCATTAACAATCTCTATTACTTCGAAATCTGCTAGCGCGCTTGCTCCTTCGATGTCCACTGTGATTCCCTGTAACCTTCCCATAGGTAGGATCTTTTGCTAGTTCGCCATTCACAGTTGGATAGGAGACCATTGTAGTGTAGGCCTACCCATGCGCTCCCATATCTTCTTTGGCAGGACATTCGCGTCCGATCCTAGATCCAGAATCACTTGGTCCATCTCATATTCCCTAGTCTGCGTGGTCAATCTCATTTCCCTTCCTGTTCGCATTGTGTGCTTCCCGAGCTTCCAGACTATGCGCAGTTCTCCTTGCGTAGTCCCAAGGCATCTCGTTATGAGTTCTTGCACCCCCTTTATAGCCTTGCTGTCACTCAGCAGCTTCATGCGTGTCTCCAAGAATGTAGTGAGCAACGATGGGTCCATTTCCGGCTCGAGTATGTCTTTACTTCCTGAAGTGGAGGCATCACGAAGCTCCTCTTAGCTTCCATGAAGGTCTCCTTAGTGCACTCCAAATAAAATTTTTGTTCCTTCGTTGGGGCCTTATGAACCCAGGTACTTTCTTCAAGCTACTTTCCTTTATCATCCCTTGTCATAATACCACTCGAGAGCATGCTATTTACATTAGGGTCTTCCTTGCACGGCTCAGACCTCATCATTTGTAGGTTTTGAGTCGGGGGAGGTTGGAGTGCTCCTTTATCGCACAACCTCATTATTAGTGTTGGACAGTCCTCTGTCTCATGATCAAACAATGTACAATACAAGCATGATGGTCACGTTCAATTTGTACAATTGTGGGCATAATGTCTTGCCCCTCCGCAATTGTAACATATCAATTGTTTGCGACCTCTTCCTGGTCCCCCCTCCACCTCGGCCTCGTCCACGCCCTTGAAATCTAATGCATGCCATTCCTATGTTTCAATTGAGGGCCCATGTTTCGGCCTGAATTATGTAGGTAGGCATTTGATCCATCATCATTTCTTAACTTCTACAGGTGCGCTCATCATGTCCTACTAACTTGCAAAAATTACAGAACAAATGTCGAGAATTCTGTGTATACTTCTATAATAGATGGCAGTTATCTGTAGCATGCTTTCCTCCTATCTGACAAATCACACAGCATAATGTAGGCACCGCACTTGGTCTTGCCTATGCCTCCGGTCTTAGTGGCATTAGCCCTCCTCCTGTAAGGTAATTCAGGAACACCGGACAATGGTCCTTGTCATACCCCTGGCCCTTGCATTTTACTCACCATACCTCATCGCGCACTTCTGGGCAAGCCATCCTGTCTTGTTTCAAACTCTGCATCTCATGGAACAAGTTTTTCAACTGCATGTGAATCTACTGAACTCCCAGGTTAGCATCTTGTATCAGAGTCTCGTGTAATCTCATCGCGACCTCCAAAGCCTCAGCTTGAGTGGTTAGCCTTTGTTACAACAACACATTCCGTAGATGCAGTGTTAACGATGCTACAAATCGATCACGGTGTTGCCTATCTGTTAATGTCATGTTCGCTTCACGAATTGTGCACTTCAGTCTTTGATCCAACTCCCATGGGGTTTCGCCTGGTAGCATTGTGATTTCATTGAATTAAATAATCGACTGTTCCTACGCTTTTGGCCTGCTAAATTATTTGTTTAGCGCATCTTGGATATTTTCTATCCCCACATTCAGTTTGTCATTAGAATGCTTAATGTACCAGGTCAATGCATGATCCTGCAGAGCGCTGACTAATGTTGACTTCTTTATATTGTCGTTCATGACACCTTGTGCTTCCCATACAACTTTTATCATGAACCAAGACTGGTCCGGACCTTCATTCCCTACTCCCTTGAACACTGGTAGCTTTATTGCGTTGGCCATACTACTTTGCGGTGGTGGCGGAGGTGGAATGGATGAAGTCGGGGGTGAAGACGATGAAACTGGTGGTGGTGTGGGTGGGGGTATTATGTGCGGAATTCTCTGTCTTATCAGATTGATCACACTTCTTGGAGAAATCTTTGCAAGCTCTTATTCACCCCCTCATGGAGGTGAAATCAAGGGACTAGTTTCTAGTTCTGTGCTACCTTTGTTACTATATATTCTCCCACTTCGCGTAGCCCCAAACATCAATTTATTCGCATAAACTATTTTTCACACACTAGCATTTTAATCCAAGTGTTCAAATATTTAACATACTTACCTCGCGGTCCCTTGAGGAAGCATCATTCTGCCTCGCTATAGCTGATTGAAGTATCTACCACGAATTCAGTGATGAATCCTCCTATGATTTGATCGAGCCAGTGATCGACAATGCGCACATTCTTATCTTCCGATGCTTCCAGTCTACGCACCAATTCTGGAGTCCGCAGAATAGGTTTGGCGGGTTTACACCTTCCTTGGCTATCTGATAGCTTCATGATCCACTCATACAACTCAGTAGAGAAGGATGCAAAGAAAATTTCATGGATCTCCATATAAAAGTAGCAATCTAACCAATATTCCTTTGATAGTTGCAGATTCCTATTTCCCTGTGCCACGAACTCGTGAATCTTTTTGTCCAACCACTCTTCAATTCCTTTCTTTGTCAGATTCCAGTGATACTACATCAGACATCTCTATGCAAATCTCGGTCCTAGCAATGAAACCATTTTTTGGCTTGTTGGGGCCTAACCTAGGTTTGGAGTTAATTAGCCAAAGAAATCCCTGTACTACTGGCCCTTTCGATAACAGTCCGTGGAGCGCGGACTGATGTCTCACCTGAAGTAGTATGGGAGGGTTCTAGAACTAGGTTTTTCGCACCCTTGAGATGTCTGAGAGGTTCGAATGGTCCTTCGTCTGCTCCTGCATGCAGGTTGCTTTGTGCACATCCCGTTCCACATGGCCGGATATATAGCCTTCGCGCAACCTTAACCAGGGGTTGTGCCATGCTCTGCACTATTACTCGAGATCTTACTTATCTTCCAGTGTTAATTAACTACCTCTGCCTACTTAAATGTCTTATAATTAGCAATATAAAGCGTTCATACACGATTGCGTAGTAAATAAACAATGTATTTGCAAAGTATATCCAATCATGCATTTAAACCAGAAAAAGATACACAAAATTATAGCAAAACTTCTATTTATTGATTCTTCCAATGGTTACAGACTCAACCTTCCCTACACACTTAGCTACAGGGGTATGTGCACTCAGTTGCGGACTACTAGGCCTCTGCGCACTCAGCTGTAGATCCTTCTCCTACTTTATGACCCACAGACACGCTTTACACTTCGACTCAATCACTTAGACTTATCTTTATTCTATTAGTTCCTTGCTTCCTCTATTCTTAGAGCCTCACTCTATTTATACAATCCCATGGTCTGCGGGCCATGGGTAGGGCTATCCAAACGACGTTACATTACAAAAACTAGAGTGGACAACCCTGTGACTCTATTATACTTTTGCACCCTGCGCCCATAATTTGTGAAGCTTTTGCAACAAGATTCAGTCAAAACTTGGGCTTAAAGCCCCAAAACATGCCTTGGGGGGATTCCATGCCCAACAACACTGGATTCATTTTTCCCTACATACTTCTTGTTAAACAACATCTTCATATGAATTTGGTGAAGAGAAAACTTTTCTTTAGCCTTTTGTCTCTCTTCCTGCAGCTTGTGAAGGTTTCCTATCCTACTTTAAACCAATAAGCATGGCTTTCCCTGGGACTCTTGTAAAAGTTGAAGGGTAGGAAAATAGATGTTTAGGGGTTGGATGGTTTCTTTTTCATACATTAAGAAGTAGGGAGACATATTTAGAGAAGGTTTTGGCATGACTCGGTTAGCCCATAGGGAATTCACCAAAGCAGAGTGTCAGTTCCTCTGTTAAGAGAAAATGATCTTCTTAATGATGCAGATGAGGTTCTTATTGGTAGACTCAACAAGACCATTTCCTTGTGGAAAGTAATTAGAAAAGTGTTTCAATACAATTCCATTTGACAATGAAAAGTCATATAATCTTAGCGATGAAATGTACGTTACATTGTCAAAATAAGTGAAGTCAGAACCCCAAACCTGGGAACGATATTATGTTTAAGGAAGTTGATGACTTCCTAATCATTCACTTTCTTGAGTGGAACTTATTTTGTTCACCACGTGAATTAATCTGTAGTAGTGAGAATATAGCGGTGTTTCTTAGATGAGTGTGGAAAAATCTCATTGATGATATCTAGACCCCATCATTGAAATGGTTCTTCCACAATGATAGGATGCAATGAGCTGGCTGAATTATTTCCTTGTTCGACACAATTCTGACAAGCCAGACACTTTTGGGCATATGTACGAGTATATTTGAATAATATGGGCCAATAAACACTGGCCTGCACAACTTTATGTTTTGTAGTGTCACCCACAAAGTGTCCTTCTCCTAGTCCATCATGGAGGTCACACAAAACTTTTTCTAAATCATGTGCTTCCAAGAATCTAAGAAATAATCCATTATGGTGCTTTTTGAAAAGCACCCCATGCACCAATTGGTAAGATAATTCTTTCAATCTAACTACCCTCTTCTATTGTGCCAATAAGTGAGAGAGAAGAGTTCCATGCTCAAGATACTAGTACACATCTACGTACCAATAGTTTGATACAGTAGTGGGGGTGGCTCACTCAACATTGTACATCTCGATTTCCTAATCTCCCCAGATGGATCATATTTTGTTTCCTTCACCGGTTCTACTACTAACCAACATAGACCATGGCCCTTAATAATGTAACTGGTTTGAATTCTAGATCATACTCTTGTAAACTAGTCATCCAGTTTTCCCTTCTCTCACCCAGCTCTTGTTGGACAAACAACGATTTGACTGTTGGGTGCAGAACAAAGAGAATACAATGATTCTTCAAAATATAGGTTTGGAAGTGTTTCACCACCTTATAGGCTGCATATGCCTGTTTATAAATGGTGGGTTGGTTAAGTTCAGGTCCTTGTAGGCTCATTATTTTGATCATCCTTCTATGTGAGCATGATGGCAAGAGAAGTATTAGAAGCAAATGTGTAGAGAAAAAAATATTTTTTAAAATATGGGTTGTACAAGGCTGATGTTTTTGTGATACCTTTCTTAATATGAGAAAATTCATCCTTTTCCCTTTTTTTCCACTTGTAAATTGCATCCTTCCGCACCATGTCTTGCATAGTTTTCACAATTTGAGCATAATCAGAGATGAATTTGTGGAAAATTTTTATCTTCCCCAGGAACCTGCATAGCTTTTTGTTCACTAGGAAGGGAATCTGTGTAATAGCCATCATGCTTTTAGGGTCCACTTTAATCCCACTCTTCGCTATGGTATGGCCCAAGAGGTTTCCCTCGTACACTGCAAAAAAGTTATTCTTGGGATTAAGAGGTATCTTGTATTTTCAACATCACTTGAAGATTTGCGTCAAGTGGCGTAGGTGGTTAAATCTCTTCTTTTAAAACAATGTGACATCGTCAAGGTAAACCACCATGATCTAGCTGACCAATCCATGAAATGCAATTCCCATTTCATGTTGAAATGTTGCACTGGAATTAACTAGCCCAAAGGGCATTCTTCCTAATGCAAACATGCCCCACTTTGTTCGAAAAGTAGTTTTAAGTCTGTCAGGCTATGAGACTAGAACCTGATTATAGCCAAATTATCTATCAAGTAAAGAAAACATTTCTGGACCCGATATTATCTATAATATCTTCTCCATTGATGACACATGGTAATTTTACTTGTTCGAGGTGCGGTTGGGATTTCTAAGATCCATACACAAGGTTATTTCCATAGAATTCTTTATTACCGGGAGCAAATTCGACACCCATGTTGAATTTAACACCTTTTAAATGATTCTAGCATCAAGTAGCTTCCTTAACCCCTTCTGAATCATGGGGTCAAGCATCGGATGCACCTTCTACAACTTCTGGTGAAAATACTTGGCCCCTTTGTTAATTAGGATAACATGTTGGATTATTCACGTGTCGTAAGTTTTGAGCTCATCATATGTCCACATGAAAATATATCAGTACTGCTTGAATCAGCGGATGAAGGCTTTCCATTCTTGTGGTGTACAAAAAGTACTAAGATTAACAAACTTTATATCTTTTCATGTTCCAAGATTAATCTTCTTATGGGACAGTGTTGAACTGTGGGTTTTGATGTTAACTGGTCCTCTAAAGTGAGTATGCAAGTCATATATATTCTATAATAATACCATGCCCTTCAGTATTGGGTTCTCCTTTTTTTCCCGAGCTGCATCTTGCAATTCTCAATCCTTCTTATCCTCTTCATTGTCTGCATCTTTGAATACATTAGTGTTTTCCAAGAAATTCAATATTTTCTCTTGTTGATAACTTTTCAAATTAGGTGACATAGTATATAGTATCTCATACCGGACGTATGATGATCTCAGAGTCATCTATTGCTTTAAGAACTCCAACTTTTGAGGTCAATGGCCTTCTGTAAGCCCAAGATGAGTGCCTCATATTCCACAATGTTGTTAGTGCACTCGAATTCCAAGTAGCTAAAGATCAAGCGTTTTCCTGTCGCGGGTCTATTAAAAGACAACCAGATCTAGAGCCCCCTTGTGCCTTAGAAACATCAAAAAAAAATTCCAAACATCATATGTATAAGAACTATGCCCTACATTAGTACTACTACTATCTATTGTACAAAAGTAATTTCCACTAGTTGGACTAGGAAGGAGTTCCAACCGTGTGTCTAGTGGAACTGGGGAAGGCTAATCAAGGTAGCACCCTAGGTTAGTCTCCAAGAAGAAATTTCCAAAGATCATATTTGCAAAAGCAACTGGCTTGTTCTTTCCCTCGAAGGGTGTGATGGTGTGCTTCATCTAAGGTTCTGAGTCTACCTAGATTTGATTGTTCTCGCCCTTATACGAAACCATAAACGTGACGAGTTGGTAGTAAAATACCCCTATATTTTTTGGATCAGTCCCTACTAAGTAATACACGGTAGGCTTCTGGGATGTCCACAATTATTATGTCTATGCACTGGTGAACTTGTTGATCATATGATAGGCGAATAAGCACATTTATGAGTTCACCAATAACATGGAAAAGAGTGGTGTCCAGCTGAATGATTTGTGAATCTTTCTTATCCGATTTAGTATTTATTTTCTTAGCTACAGATAATGGAATTAAGTTTATAGACGCACTAGAATCAACTAAGAAATTGTGTACATTATAATTAAAAAGTTCAAATGTCAATAAAAATAGAGGGCATAGTGTGTTTTCTTCTAATGTTAATGCATTAAGAATAGACTCTAGGGGACCACAAGACTTACTATATCCCTTATGCAAAGAAGCATTATTACTTGAGGAAGTATAATCAAGATCTCGGACAAGCAATTCTTGTTGGCTTGCAATCCTTGTAAGTTCAAATATTGAAATATTAGCATGAGATTTCTTCATGTCTTCAACTATATTATAATCAAGCGCAATGGGAATCATCAAAGTGTTGGAGGAATGACTATATATGATACTTCCAGAATGGTGAACTTGCTTTTATTGTTGGCAGAAGTAATTCTCACTGTAGCAGTATTTCTAGACTTATTCTGAGTGTTTTGAACTGAGTTGACAAGTGGTGTGATCTTCCTTAGCAAGTGTTCTTTCAGTTTCTGGCTCATCAACTCTGGTTTGGAAACTGGACCTTGGATTCTCAACTTATATCAACTATTCTTCTTTTGAGCCATGTCATCGCTCAGTGGCAGTTCTTCAGTAGTTTTCTTTTCAGATTTGACTACACAATTGAAAGCATTCAATGCATGCCCAACACTTGCAGTTTCTTCAACCGCAATAATTTATTCCTTTTCTTCTGCTACCTTAGTTTGATCATCTGAAAGTACAATGTCAATGATATGTGCAACCAGAGAGTTTATATTGTGATTCCACTATGGGCATGTCTTTTCTGAATGATATTCCTGATGAAAAGAATAATAATGGTCGATGCCCATGCTTTTGACATTCAACACAACATTTGAGCTTTATACAAACTTGGCTGGTTGATTTCTATTGTTGTTAGATTTGGAAGCCCTTCTCAAGAAGTTGAAATTTGAGGGCTTGCTACTGATGGCAGTCTTGCTTGACCTATGTTCTAACTCTACCATCTCGTTGGATAGAGACTTGATGGTCCAGGTCAAGCTTTCAGTATCAATAGCTTCTATATCCTTAGCCTTAATCGAGGATGCCTGAGACCTTTTACCCATGTCCTTGGAGTCCTTTTATAGTTCATAATCAATAATGACTCCAATTGTGTGCATGTCCTTTTCAACCGCATTGGATTCTTTGTCATTTTTGGCTAGAGTTCCTTTAGCAATTCTCTTAACGAACTGCACAATGCTTGTCAGTAAGTCAGAAGTATAATAATCAATTGTGATGGAGTCATGAGGTTTCGTATCTGTAGGAAATATGTTCAATATGTGATTGAAACTATGATTAAAATATGTAATCTTTTCTTTCTGCTCCATCTTCAGATTTCCCAGATCTTTTAATAACATGGATGAAGTTTTTTCATTGGAAAAATTTTCAACCAATAGCTTTTTAAACCACTTCCAATTTTGGATTGAGTTCAGAGGAAGACTATGGTACCATACAACTGTTATGCCATATAAGGTGCAAGGGAAATGTCTACATGCAACATCATCATAACATGCCTCAAGCATTTGTATATGTAGGTAGAAGTTTTCCAAATGGTCCTCCTATTTGATTTCTTTGTCAGGGCCGTACTTTGTTAGCAACCTTTTTAGGTTCCTTGGAATCTTGTGTGAAACACCTCATAGAGCAAGTGGACCCTGAGTCATCTAATCTAGATCTTGGTCCACCAAGTCTCCATCATTGTTATCCTCCTCTTATTTAAAATTTGAGGGATCTTCTTACTCCTCTTCATAACTGCCTAAACCATGGAAAGTGTCATATCAAAGTACAACATCATCTCTGTCATTACCATTAAAAGATGGATGTTGCTTTGATTTTTCTACATTTTCCGTAGTCTCTACTAACTCTTCAAGGGTGGTGAGAACCAAATATCCGAATGTCGAAAAAACTAACCTAGTAGGAGTGGTTACGTTCTTCTTTGGAAAATGGCCTTTGCAAACTTACAGGTTATAGGCCAAATCACCCAGATTTACTCATAGGAGATTTCACAAGTTTATCCAACATCGGGTTGAGAAGATCTGCCAACTTTAGGAATATGAGAAGGTGAGGTGTTGGCAATATTGCTTCCTTGAAAAAAATAAGTATGATGAGGGTGGGTGGAGTTATCAACCATAAAAAATATGGCTACCCTCCTTTTAGAACCTAAAATGTTGACAGTGTTAGGTCTACCAACATTCAAAGGGGTGTCTTTGACATGTGGTCCCAATTAGACCTCACACTATTTGGAATAGGAGCCCCATCTAGAATATGACCCAGTTACCATTTTCTTAAAGGTTTTCCTTGGATCTAACTGTTAGCAAGAGAGAGGAATGCATATGTTCCCTTGAAAATCAAGTGAGTGTGCCTAGTGAGTGTTTGGTTGTAGGCGCGTTGAGGTTCTTTTATGATGGAGAGGAAAATAAAGTGAGCCTATGAGAGAGAGGTAGTAGTACCACTCTAAAAGAGACACACATAAACATGAGATATTAGTCTAACATCTAGCAGAATCGCGACAAAGATGCAATGGCCATTGAAACCATTATAACACATTCGTAATATTGTAAGCACTAAAATAACCAAAATAGTTCAACTACTTTAGTACAGGTGAAAACAAACATGAATTATAAACATTCACAGAAAATTCTTACAAATATTCATAATATATGCATGAAGAACGTGTTGGCCATTTGGCTTCATATATTAAGTAAAAGTCCTAAGACACATGTATACAACGAACACCACTAGCTCCAATAGTGGAGCATTGGAGCCACCACATGCTCCCTAAAAGAACTAACTTGTCTCTTGATGCCTTGTAGAAGGAGCCAAGGTGAAAAATCCTTTTGTTGTATAATGAGAGTGTACATATAACCAGTGGGGTGATCCTTCACCTCCCTTGTGACTCTTTGAATATCGTAATGACTGTTTGACTTCCCTATGACTTTTCAACTTTTAAATGACTCTTCATATTCTATACATGTCCTTTGGACTTCAAATTACAATACATTTTCGAATAAGAATTTACATAATCCACCAAATGATGTGGCATATGATGACTCATGACATGACATTTATGATATGGAATACTTGATGACATGGAAATTTCAAGTCATGCTTTCTTCTTCTTTCTATGTGTGTTTTTGAGAATGATCTTCTATCCACCTCCAAATGGCTTAGAGATGAGGACTCTTTAGTATTATTAGGTCTTGAGTTGTGATCACAAACTGATGTCCCTTTACATTCTCCTGCTTGATCAACTAGAATCTTCAGCTACATAGGTGTTTTCTAACATGTTCTCCTTGTCCATCTCCTTCTTTTTCATCCTACCATAACACAATAGAGTTCTTGCATCTACAATTCACTCATGAAAAGGTGACATTAGTATGATTAGCCCCTAGTCTAAGATGTTGCATGATGATCCATTGACTGAGCCAGAACTAGGTGGTAGGTCGAGGGAGAGGCTCAATGACTATGTAATTGCGCAACTTAGGTAGTCAAGGGCCAGGTATGAGCCTTGAGACTGCAATGTGAAATTCAAGCTGGACTGGACTTGATTATTACGTAGTTGGGGAGCTCGAGGAGCTAGGCTAAGGGTTTGAAAACTAAAATTCCCCACTGCATAGTGATGTAAGGATAAGGAGGCTAGGTGACTATGCAATTGCACATTTCAAGAGATCAAGGGTTAGGCTTAAGGATTGAGACATCGTAATGCATAGTTTAGGCATGGATGGAGAGATGGATTGTGAAATTTTGGAGCTCAGGGGTCGGGCTTGAGCACTTAGAATACATAGTGCACAGTCCTGGGAGGCAGGAACTATGCATTTTGTAGTGCCAAGAGGCAAGGTTGCAACTTGAGGGATGAGACTACTCAATGCACAGTTTAGAAGAACTGGATGACGCTAAGTTTCTTGGTTGGGAGATTTTCAAATTTTACTAAGTGTTGGATCCATGAAGCTGATGTGAATAGTGACTAGACTTGATTTTCATCACATAATTAGAACACTTGATGACAAAACATATATCATCTAAAACACATGAACAACAAAATTTCCTCAATGCGACAACTTTGCGATGACAAGTGCAACAACAAAGATACACTTTGTGACGACTATGATGACACTTGTGTGACAATACTTAAAACTTTGGAAATGAGTGAGACACATGTTTACATGGTAAGACCAACTCATTTACACAAATATTACCCCTTGAAACCACCAAAAATAACTTTCATGTGATCTGTGACACTTGGCATGTGAAAATATGACACTTTGATTTTATTGCAAATGGGATAAAAACACTTAGAGAAAACACATGTGACAAGTCCTAATGCTTGCAACAACATTATGCAAGATCGATGTAGGCTCCAAAAGTTTGGTGTAGGCCAAAAGTTTGGACGATGTTATAGCAACGACAAAACCTGCATAGGAGGTCTTCACGTGCTTATATGGTTGAGCTGGCAACCCACAATATTTAGTGATTAAAAAACATATTCATCCATCTTAGATTGTAGCCACATATTCTGGTAAAAGAACTTGCTCTCTACTGGTTTATAACTATATTCACATGAATATCCACCTTGCATACAACAATGCTTGTTAATGCATCCACGTGGCATATGATTATACTTGTCAACACGTCCACCTGGCTTGCGGCTATTTCCATAAACAATATGCGGAATTGGTCAAAAAGGAAGAGTGAAAAACACTTACAAATATTACCTTGTTGGTGTATAATCAAATATTGTCCTGTAATGAAATGCCTAAAATGCAATCAGTAACCCAAACCTGTTTTATTGACAAACCACACACACATATAATACGAACTGTATCTTGTTCAACCAAACACAACTTTTGCACTTATTTCTACCAACCTTTTACTTATCTAACTATAAACAAAAGAGACAAGGTTTAAAAAAATAAACATGAATATACCTGTAATGAAAATGTAGGATTTGGAAAAGGTTAGGAGTTTAAGATGATGAGGTTTATATGTAAAATTCAATGTTTTAGGAGAAAAAATGTTGTCATACAAGGAATTCATTGGATGCAACCCTTGAAAGGGAAACATCCATGGTCACAAAGGAAAATTATAATATTTCATCTCAAACAAACTAGTACAATGAGGATTAAGTCCTAACTTATAGAACAATCAATTGAATACTAAATGCTCACAGATTTGTAGATCAGTAAGGTACTCCTCAATTAGCTAAGCTTGAAATAATTAGATACTCCAAGTTAAACTTAATTCCAAATATGATCCATCAATGCATGATACGATCAAAATAATCTAACTAAGGTGGGTCAACTTTATGCTTACAAAGCTTATTTTTGATATAACTTATTGTACATAATTAATTAGTATAGGTGCACAAATAATTATGAATTAACATTCTGAAATGAGATTGACTTGGTGTTTAGGGGAAGAATGCACGAATTACATGATATCCCTCACTAATCACAACTTCTTTCACCATCAACTAATATAAAGGATGAAGGAGATTGGCTTCAACACATGGATTAGTAAACATATTTGCAACTTAATCTTGAGTGACAATCTTTCAAGTCAAAAACATGATCATGGAGGAGTTGTCATATGTAGTGCACATGGACATCAACATGTTTGGTTCATTGGTGCTTAATTGAATCATGGGAAATATGAGTGGCACACTAATTGTCTCACCAAAGAGTAGTAGGTGGGTCTTATGAAAAGCCATACTCTTGAGTAATTATCAAATACACAAGGCTTCACCATCAATGTTAACAACTCTATAGTACTTTGAATCTATAGAAAAAAAAACTAACACATTCAGCTTCTTTCTAGATTAAGTGACAAGAACTGAGACAAGATTGAAAGTATAACAAAAGAATTTTTTATCGTCAACATCACCTCCCTAATTTTAGTATGTAAGGCACTATGGAAGAAGAGTCAAATTTTTAGTATACTTGGCGTCAAACTGATAAGTATTCTGAATGTATCAAAATCTATGATTTAGTGCCTTCTAATGAATTTCATGTAGACCTTGCATGAAATGGGAGACCAAATAAACAAGAATGGGTATATTTTACTAGGTATTGGTCAAAGAGAGAAGACTTCCTACCATTTGTCTATATAAAGTAGGATCGTCCCAAGCTATTGAGAACTTGGTAGAAAGTTTGACACATAGGTGAGAAGGAGTTGAAATAGACTTGTAGTCATCCTTAATAAACTAGTGAAGAAGACAAGGATCATACTTAAGTTGTGAAACAAATATCTCCTTATTGCATTATTAGACTTGAATTCCAAGGAAGGAATGGAAAGGGGCTAAGTTAGATATCTCAAACTAAGTAATAAGAGTATCTTTCATATGGTTGATCTAGTGATGATAATCAAGTCATTGATTTAAAGAACATGGATTAATATTTCACCATTAACATGTTTGGCATAGACGTTAGGATATGTTTGTCACTTAAAAAAACTAGATCCAAGAAGTAAATCATTGATCGTTTAACACTAACTTCAAGGAACTTTCTCAGCACCATAAAGTGACTTCTTTAGTTGTAAAACAAGGATGACTCACTTTTCACAAAAATAAGATGTTGTTTCATGTGGATTTCTTCTTTCAAGACCCCTTATTGAAATATATTATTGAAATCCATTTGATGTGCCCCTTGATATAATAAGTGAGAGAAAAAATTGAATTGAACCCAACTTTGCAACATGTCCAAATTTTTTTGAGTGTTTGAAACCTTCAACATGGGAGAAACCTTTTGCAACAACGTGGATTGTGAATTTGTCCACACTTCTATATCCTAAAAAAATAGTTTTATAGATTGACTTCTGGTAAACAACTTTGGGACTTCTAGATAGAGGAACAAAATTTCAAGTGCCATTCTTCAATAATCAATGCATTTCTTCTTTTGTAGCTTCTTTCCATTTTGGATCATTGCTTGCTTGTTTATAAGTTTTGTGAGCTTAACCATGAGAGAGAAAGCAATTGGATGAAATTCATAGCAAGTTTCAAGAAGGTTATTCAAATCACCAATTGAAGTGGTAATAACTTCCCTTTTTTCCTCGACCCATTTTGGAATAGGAGTAGCTAGAGGCATGGAATCAACATATTGAATTGGATGAAGAGGAGGATCAAGTAGTATGTTTGCATGTTTGTTATCCAAAGAATAAGGATCATCATTTAGAAAAGATATGTGTCCTGGAGAAGAAGAAGACAAAATAAGAAGTTTATGAATAAGAAAATATAGAAATGCAAGCCAACTAGCATTTATTGATTCAAACATCTATTAAAATATTACCTATGAAGTTTTAGGTATAAATCACCTATAAGCTATAGCATCCACATAATAGTAAACAAAAACCTACCAATGCATTTATTGTCTTGTTACGCTAAAGAAAATTTGACAAGCCTTATAAAAAACAACAATCATTATCCACTTCCTACCTACACATGATTGAGACCATGCACTCAAAAAAATGTGTATAGAGAGTGATTCCAATTGGAACATGTTAAAAAGTGGAACCAATTTTTCTTCATTTTCTTTTCCAAATTTATCAAGGTTTTTGTTGAAAGTTTTAATTTCACCTTATTGATGGGAATTTTGACTATAAACTTTGCTCTAAAATATTTTAAACCATTTAAAAAAAACAAATCATTAAAAAAACAAAAAAAATAACCATCAAAATATAACTTAAAATATATATATTTAAAATTAAAATTAAAAGTTTTCGCATTATAACTAACTCCATTGTAATATATCTATTTGTCAACAACAATTATTAACAATAGACACAATGATTAAGGAACCATTATTAACAATCCACAAAATGATCAAAGAAAGATTGCAATAATTGCATCGAGAGCCACTCTCCACCCCAGTATGGAAGAGATGTTGTAATGCCATGTGCTGTAAACATTTTGACTTTGTCTAATTACATAAAAATAAAATCTGCCAAAAGTATAGATATATAATTTGTTAGATCCGTCTTAACTTCTGATCTACAAAAGGCCTAGAAGGATCAAATCTCTTTTCACTCTAAAAAAGGTTTGTACCTCAAGAAATTTGATCCCTCTCAATGCTTAATAAAACTAAAATTAAGATAAATCTAAACTGATTAAAAAAAACAGGAACAAAAAACCAAAAACAAAAATAATTAACTTGTAAATTTCTAATTCTTTTATTTTAAAATGAAAATTATTTGAAATCGATGAAACTCAACATCCAAATAAAAAATTCACCTACTTTCTTTCCTGGTGAGCCTGTTCAAACTCGGGTAGTTGGGCCAAATCTTTGACATTTGGATTTATTAAAAGTTGTTTGAACAATCCTTCCCAAAATGTTGTCTATGAATGACAATGTCAAAGATAATAAAATGTTGTCTATGAATGACAATGTCAAAGATAATAAAATGTTATTGAAAATAAAATATCGAGATCTCATGGCTATTCATATAGCCATGATGTTTAGTTAGAGGCTCAATGTTGGAGAAATCTTAAAAGAAGCGCCATCCTCTAAATCCTTGCAAAACATTAGATTCTTTCATGTTTAAAGAATTATGTTAACAATACAAAAATATTACGCTAAAATTTATTTAATGATTTTTTTTATTAAGCATAAGTGTAATAGTAAATTTAAATATATCTGATTAAGATGGTCAAAGAAATGATGTGTTTATATTAATGGTTGTATTTTTAAGTTGGCATTTGTTATATTATGGTTATGGAATTTCTTATTATTTTTAACCCAATGGTAAAGATGTCATGATAAATGTATTGAATATAAATTTGTGTTGTTTAGTAAATAGTGAGAGTGGTGTAAAAAATTTTCTCAATGATTTTAATGTTATTTAATTTGATAAAATTTTATAGTGTTTTCACTGATTTATTAATTAGAATAGTTTGCAAAGTTTGAATAAAGTATTAATAGATGGAATCTAATACAAATTGACTTTGAGCCCACAACTAGTGGATGTGGGATAACCCTTAATGATAGAGACACTCTTGTTAATGTAAAAATTATTCTATCTTTGTTTGATATGATGTATTTAGTTGGCCAACTAATATCATTGTCATAGTAAGCAAATATATATAGACTTTAGAAATGCAGGAGAGAAAACAAATATTTGGCCAAAAATGAACTCACAAAGCTCTTAGTTTTCTTAATATTTATATTAAAACCCTTCGATAAAAGTTGCACAAGTAGTCCTTAATTTAATTTCCAAACTGTCCACTACCTACCAATGGATACAATACTAAATGTTGGAAATAATAATAATAATTACAGTAGAGTAAAATACTGGAGGGGGAGAGCATGGCTAGGGTTTTCGTTCACAAGGAATTTCTCACCGTTGTCGTCGAGCTTGAACTCATCTTTGATGCATTTGGCATTGTCATTCTAGGAGACCTGCATATCCATGGAGGGAATGGAGCAGATTATGTAAGATCACAAGTGATATGGGATAGGGTATGGACGTCGCCTTGTCGTCCAATGGTCAACACCATTGTTATTATTGCAAGAAGGAGGGAGGGGTTAATTTGGGTCATAATGACATGGAGGCTCGATTCCTCTTTGCCAAATTTCAAATCACAAAGACTTCAAAAGGGTGTTTTTTTTCCATCTATGATGCATATCCGTTATATTTCCCCTTAGATATGGTTCATAGCTTGGATGTTCTTTGTGTTTTTTTTTCTCTTATGTGGATCCTTTTGTAGAGAAGGATGAGGTGCCAAAGAAATTTCCAAAATCATGAAGTGTGGATTTCTGTTCCTTTGTCAATCTGATTGAGGATAGGGTCGTGAGGCATTTTTTGATTCCATGGCCTTTAGTTCCTTATATTACTACAGATATAACTGTGTATAGGTGTGGAAAACTAGATCTGGTTTATGATCGCTCCTTGTCAGTTCAGGTGTCAAAACAAGAGTGGCTGGAGAAATTTCATATCTTCACCAAAAACCTAAATGGGATGACCTCCATCTTCTGGATATTGGGCTGAGATCTAGTGGATCAATTGAAGAATATTATATCATCAAATCTTGGGATACCAACAACATCCCATGTCTTGGAATATAAGGGTAAAGTGTTATGAGATTCAATAGGATTCAAGACTATGGCAGGAAAGAACTTAACTATCATATTAAATCTGAGGATGAATTTGAGGATGTGCGGTGGCTCTTCAGTCTCCAAAAACCCCAACACAAATCATAATGGATCTATATCATTCATGGATGCACTAAAAGGAATAATTATACTCAAGGAAACCAACCTCAAAACAAGCCAAGTCCTTACATTGTTGAGCAAGTAGACAAGGTACCAACCATGAATGTAATAAGTCCAAATTTAAAATCTGAATTTATAGATCTACAAACCAAAACTTTAATTTGTAGGTTTTAATAGTTTTTAGCCAAAATGAGAAGACCTATATGAGTTTGTTTACTCTTATTGGACAACAAAGTCTGATCTCTATATATGCTCAAAAGTTTTTTTTCATAGAACATTTTGAGACATGACAAGATAAGGAAAAAGTCCTAAATGAAGGACCATGGTTTTGGGGTACAACCGAGCTTTTTATTACCCATGGTTCCTTGAGTTTAATGCAACAAACATGGTGGTAAAAATGATGTCAGTTTGGGTTAGGCTATCAAACCTCCGCCTTCCTTTCTAGCACCACCAGGTGTTGGAGAATATTGGAAATATTTTGAAAATAGACCTGGATAGAACATCAAAAGGCATCTTCACCTTTCTCAAGATATGTGCAAAGATGAACCTTATCAAAGGTATTTTTTATTGTATTCTTATAAATCATGAAAATTTTTAGTGGACATGGGTGCTAAAGTATGAAAATATGACCTTAATATGTTGAACTTGTTTTCAAATTGGACATCTATATAATTCTTGTCCACAAAACAAAAGGTACCAAAAAAGAAAAAGAGACATGCCCTTAAGAAAAGGGGATGGAAGTTTATAAACAACATAGAAGATGAAGAAGAAGATATGGAAGGAAATTATCTAGACCTAGAAACATATACTCAACCTGGTAGCCAGATAGTTGGGGATGAAAGGGATAGGTTCGTAGTAGTGGATGTTATCCAGAATTATCCAGAAAGGTACTGAATCAACATAGACCATAGTTCCAGATCAACAAAAGGGGAATATATCCATGAATAAGGATTCAAGTGGCATAAAGAGAGCTCATGTATTTGAGAGTTCAAACTCAGATAAAGAAGCACCTCCACAAATAGAGGGTAATCAAATCGTAATAGTAGCCACTTCCCCAATCATGGAGTATAGAGAAAGGTGGAGAAAAAGAAAGGGAAAAAGGGGGAATTAAGTGTTTTTTATCTAACCACGTTAAATTTTATATATTTCTTATATAATTTTTTCTCCTTATTAATATGCATCAATTGAAAGGTTGATATATTTTGAATTCTTTTGAGCAAATGTGGAATATAATTTTGTCCTTTTCAAGTTGAATAAAATTACAATTTTTTCCTTGGAAATAATAATAATAATAATAATAATAATAAATTCAACTACATTGATATTAAAACAGTTTCACTACTTTCTAAATTTTATAGATTCAGCCTAAATTAATCTAAAAGTATCCTTGTTTTCTTGCACAAATGTGGGAACTAGGCTTGAAACTTGTTAACAATGATCTGGCTTGAGTCAGGAGATAGTCATGCTATCCTAATAAATAAACAATATTAGATGCATGTAATAGTGGATGGGTGCACACATCCATCACTATATCTTCTTGTAATGGTTTTTGAAAATCATGAATATTTTGGGTTGGATGTGTAATAAGAACTTCCTGTTCTAGTTGAGAAGGTTCTTACAATTTCAAATGGTTCACATTAATAACTAGATGGGTGTCCAAATAAAATGGGAGGTCCAACTTGAGTGCCTTATGTCCCTCTATTGAAAAATGATATGCAGATTGTAGCAAAAGAGTTTGGAGCTTGTGATGTTTAATTTGAAGACTTCTTCCAATTTAATAAGAATTTTGCTATAATTTTGTTTTGCTCATGAAAATTATGTTTTTGGGTACTTTAATTTATATTATGAAAATTCAAATTATTGAGGTATTTTAATTTATATTATGAAAATTTAAATTATTTAAATTTAAAAAAGGTACATAAATTAGGATAATTTTTTGCTTTGCTAAGTTTAAAATATGGAATCATTAAAAAAGTTGAGTTTTTCTATTCATTAACTTAATCATTTTATTAAATATGAGAATATAAATACATGACATGCTTAAATTAAGAATTACATAACATTTTTTGAGGTTGCATATTAATTTAGAGATATTTATAACTCTTTAATGCATCAAAATATGGTGCATTTTTGTTTGTTTGTTTGATTAATTAATTAACTAATTTTAACAATAATAAAGAAATTATGTTAAACAAAAATTGTGTTTAGCACAACAAAAGTATAAAATAGATACAAGTTCGAGGTCCTTGAAGGGCATGTCTAGCATTAAAAGGCTTACTTTCCATCTTTTGATCCTTCTAACATGGCATCAAATCATTCTACATGTGTATTCTTTGATGAAGGATCCCCCAAAAAAGTTTAGTTTCTCCTCCATTACCTCATAAACAAGAATTAGTCATCTAATACAATTACTTTAGGATCATCAACCACTTGATTTAGGTCAAGGATTGTTGGAGTCATTGAGTTGGTAGAGGATAATTGGACTAAATTACTATGTTCCTAGTAAGTTTTCAAAAGGTTGATATATTCTCTTCGAGGTGATTGACATCCACACAAAGCTCATTACTTTGGATGCAATTCATATTCATCATATTGATCACAGTGTTGAGATTTTTGGAGAGTTATGTGATCATTTTGATAAGGGTGTAAAAATCCATAATTGTTTTCCTTACTGTTGATTCTAGAGCTACAGAGAAATTAGATATATCCTTGTTGATTGCACTATTGATTTGAAAGGTGGAGTATTTCCCTAGGGTATACCATGGGCAACACCAGAGAGAGTTGGTGTAACATACCCCATTCTACTCCCAGCCTCCACTAAGGTTAATAGTAGGAAGTTACTTCAATGAGCCGACTCCCATAGTCACATTATGGAATTGGGGTATACTTTTTCCCTTCTTCTACCCTTTAAAAGCCTCAAAACAAAGAATGCCATCACATTTGTCTTATCGAGACGATTTTGGTGATACAAAATTTTACTTCAATATGACCTCCTAATCAAGATATATGACCATTTGAATTTCTGACAAATCAGAAAGTGCCATGACATCAAAATGGCCATGTAGCACCGACGTGGCTATATTATCCTGTGCCACTTGGCAATGGCATACTAGATTCTGACCCAATCATAGCATAGGTTCTATATTTAAGTGCATGTGTGTGTGTGTGTAGACGTTTTTACCAGCTGACCCATTCATGGCCACCTTATATTAAAATATGTGTTTGTGTAGTTATTCTATGAGTGTAAATTGCCGATAACATTCCTGTCTTTAGGGCTTTGTTACCTATCCCTGAACATTTTACACATTCACGGGTTGCTTCAGGGTCATCCTTCCAGGCTGACCTTTTTAGAGGTCCTTCCTCGTGCCAATGAATAATTTGTCGAGCTCACATGTATGCCAATGTAGCACAGGCTTATGTCATATCATGTTCCTTTAACTCATGTTGCACCTTTAAACTATTGGGGACCAATCTCTAGCTTGTGTGGCTTGGTGGGTCCAGTCCTTTGTACTGTAAGCACTTCCTAATTGGTCTGTGAATTCCACACTCACACCATGGTGGCATGGCACTTAATCATCCCGGTCATTCCTTAATATTTGTGCGAGGCTACTTCCTAATAGACAGACTCTGAAACATGAAAATCGCATTGGATGATATTAAAATTCCTGATTGTGTAGGTCCCTCTTACCACTACCTATGACGTGATAATCGCTCTTTACATGGGAATTAGTTCTTCTGCTGGCGAATGCATGACCTCCAATTAATCCTGTATACTCCATGCTATCATCCCTACCACACTAGCTTGATCTTTATCCGACCTTTCTCTCGCATGACCTTATGTGCACTTATGGGATGAAACTTCCAGGCTTATGTCATCTCGGGTTTTTTGCCAATTTTTGATTACTCTTAATTGCTCTCAACTGTTGATCATATGAGATCTAGCTCTTGGTCTTGTGTTTTAGTCATATGGCCAAAAACCATACCTTCAATCTCACTATCGCATGGCCAATAAACTCATTCAAAAACATGGATAAGGGTAAGAGGCTAGGTATAAAAGAGTCTCCCTCCCACTTTGCGCTATGCACAAAATTGTGAAAAAATTTGTCCACGGATTAGCTATGATTTTTCTACAAACATTTGGACTTGTTTCATAGTCTAACCATAACCATTAAGGGCTTATGAAGCACACTCTTCTGCTAACCCTCCTAAGGTTTCCACAAGAATACCATCTCAGGCTTCTTGATGAAGAAAATACAAGGCACAATTTAGGGACTTATCCATCCAGGCTAGGGACTTGTCCATTTAGGTAAGGGAATTATCCATTCAAGCCAAGGAATTGTTAACTCAGAATCTTAAATATCTATGGTCCCTTGGGTCCTCAATTTCTTACGGGAAATAAACGAATCTCAACTTAGAGATCTACAAGTCTCTCTCAATAAACAAATAAGTGCAACAAGCTCATAAAGGCAACCAAAGAACATATGATGCCAAGAAAACTGTAAGGATTCCATCATTCCACGAGTCAAAATGAATCCCCCCTTTATGGATCAATTACAAGTATAAACCATGAATACAATCATACAACTAGAAGAATTGAAATCCTTTAAGCATTTCATTCTTATGGACGACAATTTGAGGCATGGACTACATAGTGAATCACTAGATATTCATGTTATAGACCTCAAGCCAACTAGTGAGCATCTAATGCTTATACCACATGCAATAGTGTTACCCCATGCATACTGCACCCGCACATGTCGTTATATATATACACACAAGTGTTCCTTGAAAAAAGAACAATGATACACCATCACAAAAATGGTGTGCACATGCATCATAGTTTCACCATTCCAATATTAGTGAACTATGAGCCATCCATACAATAAATGAAACAATTATTTACAACTCAATATGAGCTCAATAATAAGGAAATGCAGTTAAAAACAATTATTTGGAATTAATACTATAGTTGGAAACTGAGATAGGGACAACCACTCTCCACCCAACCATATACAATTGTAGCTGATGTGCCTCCAAATTTTCCTTCTTTTTTACAATCTTATCTTTCCTTTTTTACCTATTTTGTCATGTATTCCCATATCATTACATCTTTTCCATGGGTTAAGAGTCACATGGACCATGAAAATACATCAATAAGGTAAATGTCCATTATCGACTCTGTTAGCGCTTGGAATTCACCTAGGCTGAGATAGACAAACTCTCAAGGCTACATCAAACCATTTCACCTCGTAGCTAGCCCTACGAGGTATGAGAAGGCTCTCTCGGGTCAGATTTGATAGATCTTATAATATAATTAGGCTGACCAATTAGGATCAAAGATATTAGGCTAGTAAATTGATAAGGGGGGTTGATTTAAAGATTTTTGGGTTTTTGGTGGCAATTGGAGGGAGTGCAATTTAGGGTGCGGGGATGGAGCACAGTTTTTGCAGGGGGTTCTTTGGGGCAAGGTAGGAACTTGTGCTGATGCCTTTGACTTGGATGAGTGATCAGGGAAGAAAGAGAGGAGGTTAAAGAGGGAAAACAAGGACTTTGAATCCTCTTTAAACAGTGGAAAACATATATATTGAACAGAATTAAAAGCTGAGCATGGCATGCATGAATTCAAACTTTATCACTTTATCTTGTTTAATTAGTAGCAAAGAAAGAGAGATGTAACACATAAACAAACTTACAGTAACAATTAGAAGACACACCATCAACACAATGATCCACAAGAATCCACAATGAAGTCTGCAAAACCCTGGCCTTCCTTTTCCTCAAATTGCAGAAAATACAAGTCAAAAATACAATAGCCCTTCTCCCTCTAGAGTCCAACCATCAAAATGAGAAAGAGAAGGCATAATATAGAAGGTCAAACCTCTTCCCCCACCTCTAGGGGTCGAGCTCAGCTTCCTAGGAGCTGTTACAACTAATTCTAAATCAGTCACTAGATAATAGGCCAGCACAACAACTTGCCTCTAAAAGTTAGGAAGCCTATCCATGCATTAAATATTAACTATTTACATCAAAGAAGATTCTAGAAGAGTAAAGAAAGATAAAGCCTATCAAAGTACCATGAAAATATTACATTCATCCATCATCTACAAGTAAAAATGGTCAACCATAGTCAAAACAATGTTTTTTGACCGAAAATGGCAAATTCTGGCAATTCTGGAAGTTCTGGTCGCGCCCCTGGAAGTTCTGGTCGCGCCCCTTTACAGCTGTTTTTGAGTGGGTTTCACTGATCCAAATCAGGTGAAAAATGGCTCATTGGAAAGCTTGGCCTGTCTACTTTCCATCCCAAGTGGAATTTCTGAATTTGGTGTTGATTTGACCCCTCAAAAACCATTTCTCCCAAGGTCACTTTCTGCAACTCAAGAAGTGGGCAGAAAGTCATTTTTTTGATGTATTTTGAGCTTTTGGAGGCTCAAATCTCAAAATTAAGCTGCTCCCAAGTACTGGTAATTTTTATTTTTGCATGCCCTTTCCAAAAATGCCAAGTTTGCAAAATTCCGAGCAGCCCTTCAAAATGGTCTCACCCGGGGTGAGACCAAACCGTGGGCAAAACCTGTAATTTTACCAAAAAT
Source organism: Pinus tabuliformis (assembly GCA_031772625.1). Classification (NCBI taxonomy): domain Eukaryota; kingdom Viridiplantae; phylum Streptophyta; class Pinopsida; order Pinales; family Pinaceae; genus Pinus; species Pinus tabuliformis. The sequence continues at coordinate 1,043,790,530 of CM062813.1, read as the reverse complement.
TTGCAAAATGCTCCAAAATTCTCAAAATTTTCAGATTTTGATGCTAGATCAAGGCTGATCAGTACCATGATGAGTGAGGGATGCCTCAGCCAAGATGCGGAATGGATTTGTCCTTTTCTTCTTCTTCCGGGCCTCTGACAGCTTTCTTTGGAGAATTTTCATTCTCGCCTTGCAAACATGTAATCTTGCCCAGTAGTGTGTCTTCATGTTCCAGAGCAGCTCTTTGTCACGGTTTGCCTTGTCTAACAGTCCCTCCAAGCGCCAATTTGCTCGGATGAGCAATAACTCTCTATCCTTGGGCAGTGGGTCCCTAGGCCTCCTGCGGTTGATGACTCGGTCGAATCGAATCCTCCATAACTCATCCAACTCTTTCTTTGTCTCCAGCTGTTTGGTCCACTGCTCTAAATAAGTGATAGTCCACTGAGCCATCTCAAGCTTCCGCTGCAACACAAGGTTCTCTTCCTTGAGCTCATAGAAATCTGAAGAGGAAGGAGAATGAGCATCACGACCAGTGAAATCATCATGTGCCTCGCCAACTGCCTCATCCTCAACCATGGGCTGCTTGCCCTCTCGTACTGCCTGTGCCGATGAAGAAAGCGAGGCCCCTTCCACCTGGTGTGGAGATAACACTCGCTGCTCTGATGATGAAGACGAGACCCCTTCCACTGGCTGTAGAGAAAGTACTCGTCGGGCTGCTGCAAATAAGGTCCTGTGACCTCTCTGATATGTGACCCGAGGAGAAGAAGCCATGTGTCTCGGGATGCTGGTCTCGGGCTGATGTGATGGCCCTCCCTCCTCATGAACTACCTCCGGCCCTGAATGTGGCTGTGTGAAAACATCTCGGGAGATGAAATCCGCCCAAGGGATGCCCTGCTGGCTCAGCTGATGGGAAACTACTAGCTGAATAAGACCATGATGGCATAGGCTCCGGAGCTGCTGTACTGGGGTCTGTCTCCGAAAGGTAGTGGCTATCCTCTGAATGTCGTGAAATAAGTATGCCGAGATGTTCATCATCCTCACTCTGGTGAAGTGCATCATCATGCGGATATGACAAGAAAATACTCGTGAGAATCTCCCCTCGCATGTGAAGTAGTGCATAATGAGTCTCATGGTGTCTATATACTCTGCTCGGAGGAACTTGATAGGAAAGTTCCTTGTCAAGTGATGCACATAGGCAGGCCTAACATATGGCTCATAGTATACCAGGTCCACCCACTTGCGCTTTGGCCATACCTCACCCACATTGGGTATCCCGGTAGCATCTGTGATAGCCTCTGGAGAAAACACAAAATTCACCCCTGCAAGGGTGACCTGCCTGTCATGGAGATGGAGGACAAACAACCGGGCCAAGTCTCTGTGATGCTGGATGTGTGACAGCCTCTCACAAAACTGAAAACAAGCCATATGCTGAAAGCAAGATACTGCTAATGGGCAAGCCTGCAACTCTGTCAGTGATGTAGGCTCTTCCCTCTTGTGGTGACCACCCTTGCCTCCCCTACGAGGCCTCTGCTGTATCTCAATCTCAGTAGATGATGATCGGTCATCACCTTGCTCATTAGTCTCAGTGGTTGACATGGTGTTATTGAGCAAGGTGGAAAAAACAAGTCAAATTGACCGCTGCCCTGCCTGCAAAATGCTGTGAAGTATGCTGTTTTCAAGGGGAAACATCATGAGGGATATGTTAGGGGAGGGAATTTACATATAGGAAACGGAAAATATATATATATAAGCAGGGAATTCTGAAGGAAAACATCACATAATGTTAAACATGCCATCTCATCTTTCATCATTTGCAAATCAATACTTTATTTAGGGAAACTGTGATTTTTAATCACCAAGGGAAAGGACAATATAGAATTTTCATCATGATGGAAGGAAGGATGTCATGGGCATAGGGGGATAAGGCAGCATCAACTATCAACATTTAACAGGCTGCTCATTTCATTTGTCTTTGAATGTCTATTAAGAGCATACTCTGTTTTTTATAACTTTTTAAAATGGTCATTGATGCTTTTGGGAAACAGGGACTTTGTATGCTTGATCACCAAGGGAGGGAAGGGTTACTGTAATAAATTTTCAAGAAAAATGGGATATGATGTGTCAATGGTATTTAGGAAGATGAGGGTGAAAGGGAATTAGGGTTTAAGGGGACAATGAAACCCCTTTATCAATCACTACCAACTACTTTACATAACAACAGTTCTTTTTTTTAATGTTGGCAGTTTCCATCATGCTTTACCATAGGGAATTAGGGTTTCTGATTGTAAGAGGAAAGGAAGGGGTTGTTGTGATCATTTTACAGTGGAAGGGAGAGGGGATTGTAACATAGGAATGAGGGAAAATAGAAGATATTAGGAATTAGGTTTAGGGGAAATAATGGAACCCATCAACAAAGTCTGTTGCCAATCAATTTTTGTAACAGCAATTCATTAAAAACAGAGGCAGCCTTATTTTTTCATTTGCCATGAGTAATCAGGGTTTCACTGTGTGATTTGATCATAGGGAGGGATATTCAATTGCCTTGAGAGTTTAACTGAAGGGACAAGCAATTAAATTAGGGTTTACATAGGGAATTAGGTAAGGGAAAAAACAGAGTTTTAAGGAGGGGATAAAGATACCATGTTACTACAAACCCTAACCACAGCAAGTCTGATTTCTTTGATGTCTATGCAAATGAAATTTTGTCATGACCTTATTGAGCTTTGAAGCCTTTGACATATACCAAGATGACCCTTTTCCTTTGTTTTTTCTGAGGCTATGCAAAATGGCAAATTTCACTGTTTTTACAATTCTTTGAGTGCATGCCTTGTCATCACTGTTTTATTTGTTTTTTATAATGTTTCTTTTCAGTCACTGCTGTACATTTACATAGGCATTTTGCTGTGTTACTAGTGCTTTAGGGTTTGATCATTATACATGGGGAAAAGGTAGGGTTTATAGGGTTTGAAAGGACTAGGGTTAGGGTTTGATAGGATTAAGGGGCAGGTTTGGTATGACTAATTTGCAAATGAGATTAACAAATATAACATGTTAACATATGTAATTTAATTTTGGGAAAATGAATGGAGGGATATAAGGAAAAAAATTACCTTGAAAAACAAACAATACAACCTAACATAAGCTTGCAAAGACATCAAGTCACTTAACTTATTTTTCATTAATTTCTTGCATGATAAAATTACCATAACCCTCCTTATTCATCCATGACATGATTATAAACATCATAAGGGAAGCATACCTTGAAGAAATCCGAGCAAATTTGAAAGAAAATTGAAGTTTGGGTGAGTTTTACGGCAGACAGAGTTTTTGGTCGCGAACGCTCTGAGAATGGTCGCACTCCTCCGTTTGGTCGCACATGTGTTGTTTAACACTGTGCGTTGGCCTCCGTTTGGTCGCGCCCACCCACGTGGTCGTGCACACCTGTGGTTTGGTCGCACACGCTCAGAAAGCCCAGAATTTGCTGCAAATTGCCAATTTGCCTTCTCACCTCTTTCTCTTGTGTTTTCTTGCCTTCAAATGCACAATGAGGGTCTTCAAAGAGGGAATTTACCTTTATATGCTTACATTTGAAAAAATTTAACTCAAAAACCCACTTTATAATGTTTCCACTTGGACATTCTTTTTTAACACTATTTTAGAGTCTTTTTGTCCTGGAATGAGCTTTTTGATGCGTTTGACTCCGTTCTTCTTACAGGTTGACCGCCTGATGGACTGTAGCGAAGGAACCAGGGTTGTTGCCGGCACTTTTACAAATTTTTGAAAATTTCTTTGTTTTTTCAAATTCCACGTGACCTTGGAATTAAAAACAGTGTTTTTAAACCCAAGGCATAAAATGAGCTGTAGCTGAAGAAGATGACAATGAAACATATGTACAAAACTCCTTCCGGCTTGCTGGGCACTTACTGATTATGACTCATGACCTTGAAATGATTTTGACTCATAACCCTAGACCTAAGACCATGGGATTTCAAAACAAGAATAAAAACAAGCATGACTCAATTACATTGTGGTATGACCTGATTCAGCAAAGCCGAGAAGGGAACAAAGACCAGCTCCTCCATTCAGTGTTATGGCATGCCTAGCGGGATGCAAAACTGACACTGATGAGACACCTATAAATGCATATGCAAAGAGTTATTGATCACTGATGGAGGGCTCAAGACCGACACTAACATTGGCTCCAATGGGGATGGTAGCTCCTTGGAGGTGCCAAGAACCTCAGACCTCTTGGGAGAGCAGACCAGTGCTTTATTTATTGGGCAATGGAGTCAACTAATAGAAAAAATAACCAACTCAAAAATACTTTATTTGACTTGACTATAAACTGAAAACTTTGAAAGGACTATGACTCAAACAAACTGACTTTTTGCAGAAAATAAACAAACTGAAATCCCACACCAACCAATCTTCATGCTTGGAATTATAGCCTTCACTTCGGGCCCCAAACCAAGAATGAAAGATCAGTTCACGCTTGCTGTAGTAAAGTAAAATGATATGTACAATGAAGATGATTTAGAGCAGCATTGTTCAAACATGATATCTCTTGAGAAGCCGGCCATTCACCGACCCACCGGGACATTCATCGCCATTCAATTCCTTAAGAAGGAAAGCATTAGGACCACGATATGCAGCAATCTTAAAAGGACCTTTCCACAGATTATCAAACTTACCGTGTTTACCTTTGTCCTCGTTTCGAGCATCCCATCTCAAAACAACATCTTCTAGTTGAAAATTTTCTGATTTTTCCTTCTTATCATAAATCTTCTTGATACGTTCTTGCAGCTTCAAAGAGTTTTGGAGGACTTCTTCCCTTGTCTGCTGTAGGTGGACCATTTGACTGATTCTCCGTTGCATTGGATCCATGTCTTCTCCCGTTTCTTGGATTAACTTTGCGACCGGTACACTAAGTGATGTAGGAAAAACTGCATCAACCCCGTAAACAATCTCAAATGGCGACATTCCTATTGATCTCTTTTGGCTCACCCGATCAGCCCACAGTGCATTGACCAACTTCTTGTGCCAACTTTTCTTGTTGATTTCCAGCATCTTTTTGATAATGTTTACTAGTGATTTATTTGATGATTCGGCCAGCCCATTACCTTGCGGATGATAAGCGGTGGAGTGACCCAAACTGATATTGTACTTATAACAAAAATCCACCATCTTATTTGACTTGAAAGCAGCTGCATTATCCGTGATCAATTTGAATGGACAGCCAAAACGGGACAAGATATTAGTTTCAAGAAAGGAGATAATTACCGAGTCTGTGGCCTGCCGAGTAGGAACTGCTTCTATCCACTTGGTGAAGTAGTCGGTAGCAGTCAAAATCCATCTATGCTGCCCGGATGAAGCTGGGTGTATTTCACCAATGAAATCAAGGCCCCACTGCTGAAAAGGTGCGCTAATTTCCACCGGCTTGAGTGGCAATGGCTGCAATCTTTGTTTCCCTTGAAATATTTGGCACTCATGGCAGCTCTTCACCGCTTGGTATACATCAGAAAAAAGGGATGGCCAATAGAAACCAGCTCTCAAAATCTTGTTGGCTGTAGTTTTCCAAAATAAATGACCTCCACAATCTCCTTTATGGAAGTCTTCTACCGTTGCTTTTGCTTCTTCTTCAACCAAACAATTCAGTAGGATGCCTCCGGGATCTTTCCAATACAATGCTGATTTCATGATGCAAAACTTAGCGGCCTTCAATTTCAAAGTCCTTGCTTTGTTCTTTGACATTCCAGGAGGCGCGGACACATTCTGAAGTACATACACTATATCAGCATACCAAGGAGAATTAATGAAAATATCTGATACCTGAACCGCTGAATTTTCTCCTTCACCATCGGACAAGGCTGCAATCAAGTTGATGTCAAGCGCATGTAGGTTTGTTTCAGCCATTAGTTTAGCAAGTCCTTGTCCTTTAACCAGCCTGGTTGGCTTGATTTCAACATCATACTCCAAGAGAGCAGAAATCCACTTGCCTCTCCTACCTTCCGGCTCTGTTTGTACCAAGACATCCTTTACCGCTACACTAGGAACATAAGCTAAGACATGAGAATGAAGAATATAAACCCGGAAATCTTTCAATGCCTTAATGAGGGCCAGCGCTTTTTTCTCAATGATGTTATAGTTTAATGCCCCATCTCTAATGATCCGGCTGAAAAATGCAATTGGCCTTTCAACACCCTCTCTTTTTTGCATCAAAACTGCTGCTAGTGTATGCTCGGAAGCGAAAGAAAACAATATGAAATCCTGAGTATAATCAGGGCTGATTAAGGTCGGGGCTGAAGACAAGATTACCTTGATTAAGTTGAAGGATTTGACTGCCTCCTCAGTCCATTTGATCTCGCTGTCCTTCCGAAGCATGTTGGTCATTTCTCTTAAGTGCTCTGCAAGATTAGGAATGAAGCGACGCAGAAAATTCAATTTACCGTTAAAAGATTGTATCTCCTTCTTATTTCGGGGCTGTTCTAACTGCTGAATTGCCTCCACTCTTGCGGGATCAATACGTATACCATCTTTGGAAATGATATGTCCCAACAATTTACCTTCACTCATGGCGAAGAGACTCTTTTTTGGATTTAAAGAGATGCCATATTTTCTGCATTTTTGAAAAACTTTCGTCAAATGAAAAAGATGCTCCTCATCGGATTTAGAAAATACCGTTAAGTCATCAAGATAAACAACTAAAAATATGTCCTTTTCATTTGCAAAAGCCATGTCCATAGCTCGCTGAAATGTTGCACCTGCATTCTTTAAACCAAAAGGCATTTTAGCATAATGAAATGTTCCCCAAGGTGTAGTGAAGGCTGTCTTATCATGGTCATCCTCATGGACTAGGATCTGATTGTAGCCGGAGTATCCATCCAACAATGACATCTTGGAGGCACCTACTACTCGCTGCAATATGTGATCCATCTTTGGCAGCGGATAGTTATCTTTGAGAGATACCTTGTTCAAATTTCTAAAATCTATGCATAACCGAATCTCACCGGTTTTCTTCCGTACTGGCACTAGATTAGAAATCCAATCTGAAAAGCGAACGGGAACTATAATTCCGGATTGATAAAGTCTATTTACCTCTTTTTCAATCAAGGGCAGCAACTTGGGATTGATCCTCCGCAACTTCTGCCGAAAAGGTTTCTGATTTTGTTTGATTGGAATAGTGTGTTGGATTATGCTTGTATCATAAGTCTTTAGATCTGAATAATCCCAAGCGAATACATTAGTAAATGATGACAACAATCTAATGTATTGATTATTTACCTTGGGTGGCAGGGCCTTCGATAATTTCACCATCTTTGGATGTTCCACTGTCCCAAGGTTGACATCTTCCACACCTTCTTCGGTTGGCATCAAAGTTGGCTTGCGAGCCACATCGTCTTGATCAAAAAGCTCTTCTAAAGGAATCAGTCCCTTTGGAATATGATTGTCTTTCAGCTGCAAAACATCCATTTGATTTATTCCTTCAGGCTCCATTTCAATTGAGATTTCTTCAAACTTACCTTCTCCATGCAAGAAGTCTTTGATTTCCTCATCATCCTGAAAGACTTGCCAATTCCTTTGGTTGTCCGGGATTGTGGGGCAGTGTTTTACATAGATTTCAAACTTGTTACTCGAATTCATTGGTATCTTTAAATTGCTTGCTGCCTTAGCCAAAGCATCGGCAACTCCATTTTGTATCCGTGGTATGCATGTTAAAGTATGCTCTGAAAACCGCTTCAAAATATCTAGAACAGCATTGCGATAAGCCCGCATACGAGGATGTTTAGCTTGAAATTCCCCCTTTACTTGTTTGATCACTAACTCGGAGTCGCCATAAATTGCTATCTTCTTTGCTTTTAATTTCCGGAGGATTTTCAAACTAGCTATAAGGGCCTCATATTCAGCTTCATTATTTGAACAATCAAAAGCCAATTTATAAGAGCAAACTTGTACCTTAATTGGAACTTGTTTAGAGACTGAAAATGGGCTGCGGATCCATACGCCAATGCCTGCTCCATCGCTGCCCACTGCCCCGTCGAAATCCATGGTCCAAAGACCATCTTCATCATCATCCAAGGGTTGTACTTGTGATGTTGTTTCAGTCATGACTTGCTGTTCATTTATCTCAGCAATTGACTTTATGACAGCAGCCTTTTCTTTGCTTTCCATTCTCAATACTTCTCTAACATCTTCAGCAATGCCTGGGATATCTTCTATCTGAACTAATTGACTATTTACTTCATTAAAACTATCAGCAAATAAAACATAGGACTCTAGATCTGTCTGTACATAGTTTATAGGATGATTTACCGGTTTTTCCTTGCTTGTAATCATATACTTCATCTTTTGCTCTCGATAGACTTTCCTCATTTGTCCAAACACCGGAATAGTGGCATATGAAAAGTCCAGCTGTAAAGTGCCTTTGAGTTTTGATCCCCATGACCTTGAAAGAAGCATGCCAAACCTTGGCGGAATGTCCGCTACTACCACATCCATCAAGAGATTCTTTGCGGGAATTTGATCCAAGCTAACAACTAAATCTTTAATCAGACCGATGCATCTAACTCGGCTGGAATCAAATGAGTATAGATCATGGTAGTTACGAGTTATATCAAGTCCCAACTTCTCCATTATTGCCTTGGGCATTAAATTGTGTGATGCTCCCGAATCGAACATAGCATTATGAAGCACATAATCATGAATTCTCAAGCTGATATAGAATGGCGGGACATCGCTTTCCGGTGACTCACCATTGAGAGCTGGTCCAAAGATCAATTCCGGCTGATCATCCTCCACATTAACCGCATCTAACATTGGATCAGTATTGAACATCTTAGAAATTTGTGCTCTGTAAGTAGTGTTCTTCATGACTTCAGTAAGTGGAATGGACAATTTCAATTTTGAGACTTCATTCTCAATGCTGAACGCTTGACTTCTTTCACTTTCTTTGGCCGGATTATCTCTTTTTTCTGCTCTATCTTTAGGTACATTTGATGGCTAATCCATCTTGTTTGCTGGAGCTGTTGGGGCTGATGAAGAATCCATGATTTCTTTACCTTTTCTTTGCGGAACAGCAGCACCATTCTTTGCCGCATTTTCTGCCTTCTTTTGAAGTGGATGTATAGGTACTGTTCGGTTTCTCAGCTGTCTCTCTTTGCCTTGTTGAGCTGATAAGGCATGTAGATAACCTCTTTGATATTCCTCAGACTCATCTTGAAGTGCCACATCATTAGATAGAATGTAATGCTCATCTTGAGGTGCATAAGCATTGCTTACCAGCTCGTCTTCTTCCATGATGTAAGTGGGCATGTCATCGGGAGTGAAAAAATGATTTTCTTCACCGGGACCTTCACCCTCATCTTCAGATTCTTGAGTGACATAGTTTTGCTGAAATGGGGGTTGGATCAGTTGATGTACTGCCGCCTCTTGTCCTCGTGGTTCCCGCTGTTTTATCCTATATTGGGGCTGTTGTTGTTGACCTCTGAAATTCGGGTTTCGAACTTGTGGTTCCGGTTTGCCAAGACTGAGATTTTGGAGTGCCTTTGACATCTCTTCCATTTTCCGAATAACTTGAGAAGTGGATGCTACCTCCTCTTTGATTGTGACCTTCTTTTCCGCTTTCATTCTTGCCCTTTTGTCATTCAAATTAGCCTCCACACTGACTACAATTTTCTGCATTTCCTCCAAAGTAGGAGGATCTCGGTCCCGCAGTGAGTAGGCCATCTCCGGATCGAAACCATCCGGGAACTTCAGCAAGGCAGATTTTCGAGATGGCTTAAGATCATCTGGTATAGCATTATACACTGCATTAAATCTTATGATGTAGTCTTGAACGGACTCACCCGGATTTCTCTTAAGGTTGTTATATTCGGCATTGATTTGCAGCGGATCCTTTCTGATTTCCCATCTGTCCAAGAATTGTGTTTGAAGTGCTTCCAAAGAAACAATACTATTTGCTCTCAACCCTCTGAACCATTTCCGGACCTCTCCTCCAAAAGTCTGAACGAACAACCTCATGGTAACATCTTCCTCATCCAATTCATACAGATCAAAAAAGGTAGTCATCCGGTCAACATGCTGCTGAGCTGAGACACTCTGTGGAGTGCCATCAAACATTGGTATCTTGCTCTGGTAGTCAGCTGGCATGTCATGAAGGTTTGCAGGGAGAACAAGGGGAGCAAATCGGGCAGCCATGACTCTAGGCGGGGGAGGTGGAGGAGTAGAAGGAGTATGAGGAGGAGGAGGTGGAAGTATAATAACAGGGGTTGTGATAAGGGGAAGGGATGTTAGCGGAGATAAAGGTGATGATGGAGTTTGAGGTGATGATGGAGGTGAACCAACAGGGGTATCGGGAAGTGTAACTATAGGTGAAATAGGTGAAATAGAGATGAAAGGAGGGAAAGAAACTCGATGAGCCGTGAGGGAAGTTTGAAGATTTTCAGCTTGATCAATAGTAGACCCAATATGATCAGATATGTTTTCAATAAAATCAACAAGAGTTGAAGCATGTATACTACTTTGAAGATGCCGCAAAATATAAGATTCAACCACTTTGTTATGCCTTTCGAGGTCAATCACAGCTGCAAAGTCAGGATCAAGAACCAAAGTATCGAGTGCACTTTCATATTTAGATTTAAACAATGACAATTCAAAATCCTCGTCGAAATCAAGATCTTCAAAATATTTAATTACAGCAGGCGATGAATTAGATCTAACAATCAATTTTGAATCAGAAGCCAGCTTGTAAATACAAATAAACGAGGAAAGGAAAAACCACTCAGCCAAATGGAAACTCTTAACTTATCATCTGAAGCTTAGAGTCCATAATGATACTGGGATAAAGATGTCACTGAAGCACTATGTTCACAAATCCCACGGAGATAGACTGAAGCAGCGTTTATCTACTAACGCTGATGTAAAACAAGAGCGTTTTCAAAGGCTTCTGGCGTAACTTCAGGCTCCGTCTAAGACTTATGAAACAACACACTCAATGAGCAAAGATTTAGATGTTCTTCCCCAGTATGGTCGCCAATATGTTAGCGCTTGGAATTCACCTAGGCTGAGATAGACAAACTCTCAAGGCTACATCAAACCATTTCACCTCGTAGCTAGCCCTACGAGGTATGAGAAGGCTCTCTCGGGTCAGATTTGATAGATCTTATAATATAATTAGGCTGACCAATTAGGATCAAAGATATTAGGCTAGTAAATTGATAAGGGGGGTTGATTTAAAGATTTTTGGGTTTTTGGTGGCAATTGGAGGGAGTGCAATTTAGGGTGCGGGGATGGAGCACAGTTTTTGCAGGGGGTTCTTTGGGGCAAGGTAGGAACTTGTGCTGATGCCTTTGACTTGGATGAGTGATCAGGGAAGAAAGAGAGGAGGTTAAAGAGGGCAAACAAGGACTTTGAATCCTCTTTAAACAGTGGAAAACATATATATTGAACAGAATTAAAAGCTGAGCATGGCATGCATGAATTCAAACTTTATCACTTTATCTTGTTCAATTAGCAGCAAAGAAAGAGAGATGTAACACATAAACAAACTTACAGTAACAATTAGAAGACACACCATCAACACAATGATCCACAAGAATCCACAATGAAGTCTGCAAAACCCTGGCCTTCCTTTTCCTCAAATTGCAGAAAATACAAGCCAAAAATACAATAGCCCTTCTCCCTCTAGAGTCCAACCATCAAAATGAGAAAGAGAAGGCATAATATAGAAGGTCAAACCTCTTCCCCCACCTCTAGGGGTCGAGCTCAGCTTCCTAGGAGCTGTTACAACTAATTCTAAATCAGTCACTAGATAATAGGCCAGCACAACAACTTGCCTCTAAAAGTTAGGAAGCCTATCCATGCATTAAATATTAACTATTTACATCAAAGAAGCTTCTAGAAGAGTAAAGAAAGATAAAGCCTATCAAAGTACCATGAAAATATTACATTCATCCATCATCTACAAGTAAAAATGGTCAACCATAGTCAAAACAGTGTTTTTTGACCGAAAATGGCAAATTCTGGCAATTCTGGAAGTTCTGGTCGCGCCCCTTTACAGCTGTTTTTGAGTGGGTTCCACTGATCCAAATCAGGTGAAAAATGGCTCATTGGAAAGCTTGGCCTGTCTACTTTCCATCCCAAGTGAAATTTCTGCATTTGGTGTTGATTTGACCCCTCAAAAACCATTTCTCCCAAGGTCACTTTCTGCAACTCAAGAAGTGGGCAGAAAGTCATTTTTTTGATGTATTTTGAGCTTTTGGAGGCTCAAATCTCAAAATTAAGCTGCTCCCAAGTACTGGTAATTTTTCTTTTTGCATGCCCTTTCCAAAAATGCCAAGTTTGCAAAATTCCGAGCAGCCCTTCAAAATGGTCTCACCCGGGGTGAGACCAAACCGTGGGCAAAACCTGTAATTTTACCAAAAATTTGCAAAATGCTCCAAAATTCTCAAAATTTTCAGATTTTGATGCTAGATCAAGGCTGATCAGTACCATGATGAGTGAGGGATGCCTCAGCCAAGATGCGGAGTGGATTTGTCCTTTTCTTCTTCTTCCGGGCCTCTGACAACTTTCTTTGGAGAATTTTCATTCTCGCCTTGCAAACATGTAATCTTGCCCAGTAGTGTGTCTTCATGTTCCGGAGCAGCTCTTTGTCACGGTTTGCCTTGTCTAACAGTCCCTCCAAGCGCCAATTTGCTCGGATGAGCAATAACTCTCTATCCTTGGGCAGTGGGTCCCCAGGCCTCCTGCGGTTGATGACTCGGTCGAATCGAATCCTCCATAACTCATCCAACTCTTTCTCTGTCTCCAGCTGTTTGGTCCGCTGCTCTAAATAAGTGATAGTCCACTGAGCCATCTCAAGCTTCCGCTGCAACACAAGGTTCTCTTCCTTGAGCTCATAGAAATCTGAAGAGGAAGGAGAATGAGCATCACGACCAGTGAAATCATCATGTGCCTCGCCAACTGCCTCATCCTCAACCATGGGCTGCTTGCCCTCTCGTACTGCCTGTGCCGATGAAGAAAGCGAGGCCCCTTCCACCTGGTGTGGAGATAACACTCGCTGCTCTGATGATGAAGACGAGACCCCTTCCACTGGCTGTAGAGAAAGTACTTGTCTGGCTGCTGCAAATAAGGTCCTGTGACCTCTCTGATATGTGACCCGAGGAGAAGAAGCCATGTGTCTCGGGATGCTGGTCTCGGGCTGATGTGATGGCCCTCCCTCCTCATGAACTGCCTCCGGCCCTGAATGTGGCTGTGTGAAAACATCTCGGGAGATGAAATCCGCCCAAGGGATGCCCTGCTGGCTCAGCTGATGGGAAACTACTAGCTGAATAAGGCCATGATGGCATAGGCTCCGGAGCTGCTGTACTGGGGTCTGTCTCCGAAAGGTAGTGGCTATCCTCTGAATGTCGTGAAATAAGTATGCCGAGATGTTCATCATCCTCACTCTGGTGAAGTGCATCATCATGCGGATATGACAAGAAAATACTCGTGAGAATCTCCCCTCGCATGTGAAGTAGTGCATAATGAGTCTCATGGTGTCTATATACTCTGCTCGGAGGAACTTGATAGGAAAGTTCCTTGTCAAGTGATGCACATAGGCAGGCCTAACATATGGCTCATAGTATACCAGGTCCACCCACTTGCGCTTTGGCCATACCTCACCCACATTGGGTATCCCGGTAGCATCTGTGATAACCTCTGGAGAAAACACAAAATTCACCCCTGCAAGGGTGACCTGCCTGTCATGGAGATGGAGGACAAACAACCGGGCCAAGTCTCTGTGATGCTGGATGTGTGACAGCCTCTCACAAAACTGAAAACAAGCCATATGCTGAAAGCAAGATACTGCCAATGGGCAAGCCTGCAACTCTGTCAGTGATGTAGGCTCTTCCCTCTTGTGGTGACCACCCTTGCCTCCCCTACGAGGCCTCTGCTGTATCTCAATCTCAGTAGATGATGATCGGTCATCACCTTGCTCATTAGTCTCAGTGGTTGACATGGTGTTATTGAGCAAGGTGGAAAAAACAAGTCAAATTGACCGCTGCCCTGCCTGCAAAATGCTGTGAAGTATGCTGTTTTCAAGGGGAAACATCATGAGGGATATGTTAGGGGAGGGAATTTACATATAGGAAACGGAAAATATATATATATAAGCAGGGAATTCTGAAGGAAAACATCACATAATGTTAAACATGCCATCTCATCTTTCATCATTTGCAAATCAATACTTTATTTAGGGAAACTGTGATTTTTAATCACCAAGGGAAAGGACAATATAGAAATTTCATCATGATGGAAGGAAGGATTTCATGGGCATAGGGGGATAAGGCAGCATCAACTATCAACATTTAACAGGCTGCTCATTTCATTTTGTCTTTGAATGTCTATTAAGAGCATACTCTGTTTTTTATAACTTTTTAAAATGGTCATTGATGCTTTTGGGAAACAGGGACTTTGTATGCTTGATCACCAAGGGAGGGAAGGGTTACTGTAATAAATTTTCAAGAAAAATGGGATATGATGTGTCAATGGTATTTAGGAAGATGAGGGTGAAAGGGAATTAGGGTTTAAGGGGACAATGAAACCCCTTTATCAATCACTACCAACTACTTTACATAACAGCAGTTCTTTTTTTTAATGTTGGCAGTTTCCATCATGCTTTACCATAGGGAATTAGGGTTTCTGATTGTAAGAGGAAAGGAAGGGGTTGTTGTGATCATTTTACAGTGGAAGGGAGAGGGGATTGTAACATAGGAATGAGGGAAAATAGAAGATATTAGGAATTAGGTTTAGGGGAAATAATGGAACCCATCAACAAAGTCTGCTGCCAATCAATTTTTGTAACAACAATTCATTAAAAACAGAGGCAGCCTTATTTTTTCATTTGCCATGAGTAATCAGGGTTTCACTGTGTGATTTGATCATAGGGAGGGATATTCAATTGCCTTGAGAGTTTAACTGAAGGGACAAGCAATTAAATTAGGGTTTACATAGGGAATTAGGTAAGGGAAAAAATAGAGTTTTAAGGAGGGGATAAAGATACCATGTTACTACAAACCCTAACCACAGCAAGTCTGATTTCTTTGATGTCTATGCAAATGAAATTTTGTCATGACCTTATTGAGCTTTGAAGCCTTTGACATATACCAAGATGACCCTTTTCCTTTGTTTTTTCTGAGGCTATGCAAAATGGCAAATTTCACTGTTTTTACAATTCTTTGAGTGCATGCCTTGTCATCACTGTTTTATTTGTTTTTTATAATGTTTCTTTTCAGTCACTGCTGTACATTTACATAGGCATTTTGCTGTGTTACTAGTGCTTTAGGGTTTGATCATTATACATGGGGAAAAGGTAGGGTTTATAGGGTTTGAAAGGACTAGGGTTAGGGTTTGATAGGATTAAGGGGCAGGTTTGGTATGACTAATTTGCAAATGAGATTAACAAATATAACATGTTAACATATGTAATTTAATTTTGGGAAAATGAATGGAGGGATATAAGGAAAAAAATTACCTTGAAAAACAAACAATACAACCTAACATAAGCTTGCAAAGACATCAAGTCACTTAACCTATTTTTCATTAATTTCTTGCATGATAAAATTACCATAACCCTCCTTATTCATCCATGACATGATTATAAACATCATAAGGGAAGCATACCTTGAAGAAATCCGAGCAAATTTGAAAGAAAATTGAAGTTTGGGTGAGTTTTACGGCAGACAGAGTTTTTGGTCGCGAACGCTCTGAGAATGGTCGCACTCCTCCGTTTGGTCGCGCATGTGTTGTTTAACACTGTGCGTTGGCCTCCGTTTGGTCGCGCCCACCCACGTGGTCGCGCACACCTGTGGTTTGGTCGCACACGCTCAGAAAGCCCAGAATTTGCTGCAAATTGCCAATTTGCCTTCTCACCTCTTTCTCTTGTGTTTTCTTGCCTTCAAATGCACAATGAGGGTCTTCAAAGAGGGAATTTACCTTTATATGCTTACATTTGAAAAAATTTAACTCAAAAACCCACTTTATAATGTTTCCACTTGGACATTCTTTTTTAACACTATTTTAGAGTCTTTTTGTCCTGGAATGAGCTTTTTGATGCGTTTGACTTCGTTCTTCTTGCAGGTTGACCGCCTGATGGACTGTAGCGAAGGAACCAGGGTTGTTGCCGGCACTTTTACAAATTTTTGAAAATTTCTTTGTTTTTTGAAATTCCACGTGACCTTGGAATTAAAAACAGTGTTTTTAAATCCAAGGCATAAAATGAGCTGTAGCTGAAGAAGATGACAATGAAACATATGTACAAAACTCCTTCCGGCTCGCTGGGCACTTACTGACCATGACTCATGACCTTGAAATGATTTTGACTCATAACCCTAGACCTAAGACCATGGGATTTCAAAACAAGAATAAAAACAAGCATGACTCAATTACATTGTGGTATGACCTGATTCAGCAAAGCCGAGAAGGGAACAAAGACCAGCTCCTCCATTCAGTGTTATGGCATGCCTAGCGGGATGCAAAACTGACACTGATGAGACACCTATAAATGCATATGCAAAGAGTTATTGATCACTGATGGAGGGCTCAAGACCGACACTAACAGACTCAAGTCTATATGTTTTACTTTGTGAAATTGGTTTGAATAGACATAAGCTACCAAATTGTGCATATTTTTTAGCTATTCTAACATTTTGTGGCTAAATTGAAGATTCTATAGGATTGCATGTGTTAAAAATCAGATAAAGCATATGGGAAATTGCCAAATGTTGCAAAGATGGAGATCCACCTATTAGCCACAGGTGGAGGTTCATAGGTTCAACATATCTCTTGATATGTAAATCAATTTTCCTCTCACACTTTGGAAGTTTTGATAAATTTGGGTCTTTCAAAAGTTAACTTAGTTTGTAACTTGATCAATTGTGTATAGTTAATTTAAAAAAAACTCAAAGATGAAACAAAATCATACACAATCCAACATGGTGAGAATGAAGAAGAGAACAACCATGTGATAATGAAGTTCACCCCTCTTGGGCTACATCTCCGGGCCTTTCCCCAATGGCTAGGCTTCTTTATTGATCTCAACAACAAAAAGAGTACATTACAAATCTTTGACTCACAGAGTAAACCTCCTTCTGGAGTGGCACTTATTTCTCCTTCAAAGAACTCTCACTTGCAAGTTGAATCCCTTTAGCAAAGAAATGATGGCACTGAAAGAAAAAGGACTCTCTCACTGAATGTGGCAACAAGTCTTGGTACTCATTATAAGATCAAGAAGCATGAATCCAACTACTTCATAATGAAGTACTAAAATGGAATTTTCCCACAATCATACCGAGAATAGACTAAAAAATGGTCTGTCATGAAGAAACATATGCTGCAGTTGCATCTAGAAGGCTAGAAAACCCCTGTCTAGGCTCTCTCTGTGCCAAAAAAAGCCTCCAAATGGCCTCAAAACAGTCTCTGTCTACAATGTTGAGGTATAAAAGGTGTATTTTTAACTCCTATTTATCCTACATTAATTATCAATCTAGGAACGATTTTATATTTCAAGAGTGTACTCAGTCCGAGGCAGTAAATTCAATCCAGGAGTAATGTTTTCCAATTTGCAGTACAGTGCTTCAAATACAAGAGTAAACAGATGCTTGAAATAAAATCTACTTTCAATTTAAAAGAAACTCAATGCTCTGAAAATCATTCACTTAAGAAATTAACAACAATTATCAGTCAAGGATGAAATAGCAATAACTCTTTCCTTTGTCAACTGATGTAAATGAAATCAAACATAAACAAGATCCTCAATCTGAGAACTCTGACAGTAATAGCCAATGTCCTTTATAGTTGTTGATATTACACTCCACACTAAACAACGATTTGGAAATAGCAAGAAATTAAATCAACAACGCTGCTGATAGAAATGGAATAAATACGCTGATTGTAATAACACTAAAAGGCAAAACCAAATAACTGCAGAAAGGAAATGAACAACAATGCTATTTAGTAGAAATGAACAACAATTCGTAATGAACAACAAAGTCAGTTTAATGGAATGAACAACGAAGCTTTATAATTGAAATGAACAACATAACAATATAATTTCTCAAGATGATAATCTTGTTATGATGAAAAGGAATGGAAACGCGATTCAGTTATAGTAAAACAATTCATAAAATCTGGAAACAAACAACAATAAAGTAATGCGATTTAAATGAATGAAAACCAAACCATCACACGACTGCAATCAAAAGTAATGGTACAGATAGCAAGTGAATCCACCAGGGCCGGGTCCTTAGCTGCTAGTGAAGCATTGCTGGACTACTTCAGTATAAACGAACGGAACAACAACCGACTTATGTATTAATCATATGAAAATGTTACAGGTAATCGTACTCTATTTTAATCAATGAGAGTCAATGATCAGAGAAATACAATAGCAAATTCTAAATAATGATAAGTGATCACCCTAATATTTACAAGCATTGCCCCTTTTATACTAGACAGGCAGATAAAACAAGGAATAACAGATAGACTGTAAAACAAAGATCCCTTAGGATCAAGAGATCCTAAGAGATACGCTCCATCCTCTAACTCCAGTTGATCCCTTTGTCTTCTTGCACTGATGCTGCGATTTTCCATCCTTATCCTTAACTGTTGATCTGAAAATCACTTTATGAATGATCTCAGCTAATTAATTAATGTAGGTGTTATCACTAAACAAATTTCAAATAAAAGGGGTAATGTAAAGAAGAATTTCTCTTGGCCACTTTTGTGTTCCTTTCATGCATAAGAAGCACTTGGCAAAGCTCAGGGTCAGCATACATCAGAGTTTTCCATTTCAACTCAAGTCAGGCAGTTAGCACTCAAGAAGAAGAATGTAGCTTTGAGGAAGTCAAAAAAGAAACTGATGTCTACCAACCTTGGGATTTCCCAATTCAAGGAAAGGGATTACTTACAAGGTATAAACATCAAGCAAGGGAAAAACAAGGACAGGAAGGACATCCATGAACTCTAAACTCTATGTTATGGAAATGGTCATTATCTCATAGTTAGTATTGATTCATAATGCTTCGGGCACCATTAAAGAAGTTTTATCTTAGAAAAAGTATTTGAGCAGGGTATATGGTTGATTTAATTCATTTCATGTGATTAAAGAGACAACACGGTCAGCAGAAGGATTTGAAGACAAGCATAAAAATGAAACTCTAAAAAAAGAGGAACTTTGTCTCCTTATTTTTACTAGTCAACTTCTAGAATAATTTCTGAACATTTGAAAACTCATCTCTACAAAGTGAAAGAGGTTTTCATTCCTAAGATACTGAAGTACAAAAACCTCTTCCACTTTCTTCAAATCCATTATGATCTGGGAGAAATGAAGGACCAAAGTTGCGCTACGAAACTGTTGTAGGTGCAGTTTTTCACAAGCACATTTTTACACCTGTTTTTCAAAGACTCATTCTGGGCGGTAGGAAAGATGTTTCAAAAAAAAAGAAGAGGTTTTTGTTCATCATGGATTGGTTCAAAACAGTCTCCTTCAGTTTTTCCAAATACATTTTTTATGAGAAGATATGAACTCTGTCCCAAGACCTATGTTTCAGCCAGAACAGAGCAAGAAACAGTCTCCTAGTTTCTAGGAACATTTAAGGATAAGTTCCAAATTTTGATGATTTACCATGTTCAATTTTGGATAGCTTCAGGGCAGCTGAAAAGGACATGTCAATACAAAGAAACAAATTGAATATTTAAAGATACAGTTGAGCCAACAGATAGAATTTCCTTAAGGCGGTCACACATCAAGTAAGGTTATGTTTCAAATTTTGATAGTTTTCCCTCTTATAATCCTTCTTGAAGAATTATACCTTTCCATTCAGTTTTGAAAAGCTTTGGAGCAATTGAAAATGATATTTAAATATCAAGAGGCTCAAAATAGCAAAATTTTGGTTGAAACTATGTTTTTTGGAATAACACAGCAGTTTCGTAGCGTGCTATGAAACTGCTGAAGATGATGACTAACGCTCAATAGTTTCGTAGTACGCTACGAAACTGCTGTAGCTACACAATCTAATCTCAGTGAACCAATCTTGAAATACAAGTGGAGATTTTGAAAAGGGAATATCTTCAAGGGATCATCTAAAGCTATCAACTTTCAACAAGGTCAAGGTAGCTGGAGGAAACATGTATTCGAACCCAACTCTAAACTTTTTGTCATAAAGTAAGCACATTTACTACAGTCCAAGATATGTCAGACAACATGGAAGAGATTTTGCCTTCACACATGAAAGAGGATTGACAACACATCAAAGATGTGGCAATCTGTTATATTTTGGATAATCAAAGATCAAGGGCATGGTTCTTTGGATTCGAACATTTTTGAGGCAAACCAAAGGCCGATAAACAGGGGTAGTTTCCTATGTTTCAGGGGAAATGGAGAAGATGTGATATTGAAGACCAACATGGAGCTTTGAACATCCACCACAACCAAACTAAAAAGGGACTAGATGTCAAAGAACGAGAATGATTGTAATTAAGGCTATTATTAGCATAATATGGAGTTAGACTCCTACTTGATTTAGATCTCTAGAAAGTCAAGTTGCAGTTTGTTACATTTAATAGGCAGTTAAAAGTTGAACAGGTGTCATTAGAAGTAGATTTCGAGTTCCCCTCATGTTTGAGGAGGAATCTCAGTCAGGTAGAAGAACTCTATATATAGGAGAAAGGGAAATGGCACCAGGGTTGGAAGTTTATGTAAAAAAGGAGCTCCGTTGTTAAGCTTATGTAAAGACTCTGTTTCTTTTGGTAATACAGTACTGGCTTCTGCTGCTCAAGAATCTAGAGACTTTAATATATGAATTCCTCTTGTTGTATTTTCATGTTGTCTACAGTATCATGAGTATTTGATTACTTAGAAATCACTTGCAGTGTTCTAATTTCCTTCATATACTCATAGACTGTCCTTTTATGTTTGGTGTACTCTATTTATATTGAAATCTGAATGCCTTGATTTTATTTCAAAGCCAATTCTACTATTAATGCTAAATGACATATGACTCCATAAGACCAATGGATGCTTGTTAATTTTGATTTCACCAGCCTCATTCCTATTTGTTTCACAAAGAGTTAGCCATCTTAATCATAATCACAAAACCTTTAATCCTTTGAGAGAGCCCTCTCAGGCTAAGGAGGCTAAGCCTTAGCTAAAAGATTGGTTTGAAACAGTTACTTGAAGTCTTCTTGGTCTGCAGCCTTTCAGGGCTTGATTTTGAGATAATAGTAGGTATTATAGAATCATGCGGTTGTGTGTGCCTATGTTATTTTAAGCAACAGATCGATAAGATTGTGAAATACACAGGCATTTGGAAAGAAGTAAGAGAAACATAGCAAGAAATGCAAAAACACAACAATTTAATAAGGAGTTCACCCAATCCTCCTGGGCTATGTGTCCTGGTCCAGCTTTCAATGGTGGCCTTTTCTTATTGTGTCTTTAAGCAGAGTTTTTACAATGAGGAGCTCAATTTGAGTCTCCTGAAACAAATGATGCTTAGTAGGGTGGTTCTTGGATTCCCCAAGCCACTAGAGTACAAAGACTCCTTACCAAGTCTCGACCTCAACTGGTCTTGATGGGATGAGTCCAATGGTACTCAGTTCCCGAAAAATATCCTCATAGGGATTGCTTGAACCTCTCAAGCCTGGTTCTGTATGCTTGATGCTGCCTTAGCTTTGTAGGTCAGCTTGACTCTTTGTTCTCTACTTATTGCTTCACTCTCTGTTATGTCTCCTCTGTCCCTTCTGCTCTCTATCTATTCATGGCTTAAAGTCAATCCATCCCTTGATTGTTTGCTTCCTCTTCCGGCCCTTCGGATCGCCTGCCTCTGTCCACTTGGAATTCCCTGCCTCTGCATCATCGCCACTGTGTAAAGTTTCACAGGGAGGTGGCCACTTGTCCCCTCACGAACTGAGCACCAACTCTTCCTTGAATGGTTGTTACTTCGGTTACTCTATGAAATAATTCATCTGCTAGCTCAGCGGTCAAATTGGACTTCAAACCTTCATGTGCCTCAACTTATTCTTCCACTAGATCCGGTCTCCCATCGGGTGCAATCTCCGCCGTTAGATCTGGGGCCTCCAAATCCTATGATCATCGCTCTTATCGTGTAGTTGACTTGCTCGAACGTTGGCCTGCGATGAGAGCGATTTTCTCTCTCATATGCCGGACACATGTCATCCAATGTATGGAATTGCTGGGTCCTCTAACAAACCCACTTACTGCTCGAAATGCCTCAAATATTCCGTTGGTTTTGGAGTGCGGGACCTGCCTGTCATTTTAGCGCTTTTCCCACGGTTCTCTGGCTTCCTTGTGACCGTGTGCTCGGGGATTTTCCTTCTCGAGGGGTTCTAATCACGCATCAGAACCAATCTCCGTTTTCTAATCTGAGCCTCCTAACTACCATTTTTGCGCCATGCATAGTCCCCATGGGCCAATGGTCAACGCGCTTTGACCGAAGGTCCTCGTTGCTCTGTGCTGGCTACAAATTACCATTATCTAGAGGTTATTTCTTGATAGCTCATTGTTCACAAGTTTTTGAAGTCTGTCATAATTTGAAACAGTCATAGAAACTATGATGGATCTAATTCAGATCATGGCCTTCCCACTGGAAAATATTTTCGACCACCAAAAGTTGGTTTTCAAGCATCGACTAAGTGAGGGTACAATTGTCTCACTTGTCCAATCTCTATCCATTTTTCACTGCTTGGCTTTGAACCCCTAAGCCCAATTCTGAGGTACTCAGAATCTCCCCTGCGCATCATTCTCACCTTCCTATCCAGAACTATATCCTCCTGCAATTCAATAATATATTCAGTCAACAGGTCATCCACAAAAGGCAATTGACTCTGCTCTTCGGGATCCTCAATTAGTGAAGGTTCAAACAATCTCAAGCTATCTGCATTTACGATTGAGTAGATGTGCATGTAAGCTGGTAGATCAAGGCGAAAAGCATTCTCACCAATTTTCTCAAGTATCTTGAAAGGTCCATACCTAATAGGCTTTAGCTTTTTACCTTCACCTTGCATCCTGTCCTTGCTGATATACAACCAGACTTGATCACCAACTTGGAAACTATGCTCCATCTGATGCTTGTCATGCCTTGCCTTGTATTTTTCCTGGCTCTTTTCCAGCTATTCATGTACTGCCTAGTGGATCTCTTGGATTTGTTCAATGAACCTAGTTTCCCTATCCACATCACTGTGTCCCTCAACTGTTGTGTCCTTACAAAAGATAAAATCCAAGGGAGACCTTGGTGTGAAACCAAAACAGGTCTCAAAAGGAGATCTCTATGTAGAAGAATGTTTTACTTGGTTGTAATCATGCTGCACATAACACGAATGTTCATCCCAAAGCTTAGGATGCTTACTGCAATATCCACTGAGTAAGTAGATCACTGTCCTATTGACTACTTCTATCTGGCCATTGGTTTGTGGATGAAAAGCTATGCTCTTCCTCAGTTTGGTGTCCATCAGTTCCCACAGACTCAACCAAAACTTTCCCACAAATTGGGTGTCTCGATCAGATATAATGGAAGTGGCTAATCTAAAATGAACCCATACATGTTCAAAAAACAATTTTGCAGTTTGTTCAGATGTAACCTATTTATTACAAAGTATCAAAATGCACATTTTGCTGAACCTATCCACAAAAACATACAAATAATCATGAGCTTTTCTAGATTTAGGCAATCCTCCAACAAAGTCCATAGAAATACTTTCCCAAGGATGAGAAGGAACTGGTAATGGAGTGTACAAACCTAGTTTTCTATTGTTGGGCTTGCTTTTAGCACACATAGTACACCCTCTTACATATCTAGAAATTGTCTCATTCATTTTTGGCCAATAACAAAATCTTTGTAGTTGTGCAACTATTTTACTTGCCCCAAAGTGACCTGATATTAGAGAAGTGTGTGCTTCTCGAATTATCTTTACTCTTTCGGTTTGTAGAATGCATAGCTTCCCACAATGATATAGGAGTCAGTCCTTTACATGATAATCCAATTCTTCTATTCATTTTCCTTGAGTTAAAGTTGCATATACATCTTTGAAGCCTATATCTTGAGCATATTGCTCAATGTAGCTCTCATGTAACATAGAATTATGCTTAAGTACAGTAGATGCATTTATAATGGGTCTAGATAACATATCTGCAACTTTATTATGTATGCCCTTTTTATATCTGATGACTAAATGAAACTGTTATAGAAAATCCATCCATCTATAGTGTCTTGATTGCTACAACTTAGTTTGAGAGTGTAGATATTGAAGTGGTTGATGATCAGTATGTATTACTGTCTCTTTTCCCATTAAGTAATGTTTCCACTTTTTCACACTCTGTACTAATGCATACAATTCCTTATCATATGTGGGATAGTTAAGTATTGCAGAATTAAATGTCTCAGAATGATAACATATGGGTTTATCGTGCTATGTAAACACTGCTCCCATGGCATAGTCATTGGCATCCGTTTGGATCTCAAATGGTCTTTGAAGATCAGGTAGTGTTAGTACTGGTGTTGTACTAATATTTTCTTTTAAGGTGTCGAAGGTTATCTGCTATTTGCCTCCCCACTGAAACACCTTGTTCAATCCCGTTAAAGCATGTAAGGGAGCTGCAATTAAGGAAAAGTTAGAAATGAACTTTCTCTAATATTGTGCTGCTCCTAAGAAGCTCCTAACTTCTGTAGCAAATTTGGGTTTAGGCCAGTTTACAATGACTACCACCTTAGAGGGATCTATTTTCAGTTCACCACCCCCTACTATGTGTCCCAAATAATCCAAACATGCTTTGCCAAATTCACATTTTGAGAGTTTAACATAAAGTTTTTCTCTTTCCAAAACATCTAGTGTCTGCTTAACATACTTTAAATGTTCTTCCCATGTTTTTCTAAATATCAGAATGTCATCCAGATACACAATAAAAAAATCATCAAGAAAAGTTCTGAGTACATCATTCATTATTCTCATGAAAGTAGCAGGAGCATTAGTTAAGCCAAAAGGCATAACCAGCCACTCATACAATCACTGCTTTGTCTTGAAAGCAGTCTTCCATGCATCTTGTTATACCACTCTGACCTGATGATATCCACTATGCAAGTCTAACTTGGAAAAATAAACAACCTCTTTCAATTGATCTAAGAGATCATTTATGCGAGGAAGGGGATAACGATTTTTGATTGTTATGTTATTCAGTGCTCGGTAATCAATGTACATTCTCCACGAGCCATCTTTCTTTCTCACCAAAACGATTGGTGACCCACATGGTGATGTGCTAGGTTTGATGAACCCCTTCTTGAGCAACTCCTGCACCTGCTTCTTTATTTTTGCATTCTCTAAAGCGGACAACCTGTACATTCCAATGTTAGGCAATGGAGCATCTTGCTGCAAATTAATTTCATGCACTATTTCCTTTTTGGGTGGCAGACCTTTAGGTTCTTGAAACAAGATATCATACTCTGAAATAGCTTTTTCTAAATCATCTTGCTGTTTAGCATCACAACCCTCAAATACATTGGTTTTATCAGGTTTCTTTTCCTTTACAACCATCAGTAAAAATTGTTTGCATGAATTTATCATTCGTTTCATCTGCCCTGAGTTTACGAGAGTATAATTATTCTTGAGCTTATGAGCTCTTACAAAGTACTCGATTCCATCTTTAACGAGTAGGTACTTGTTCTCAGCTCTATTGAAAATAACTTTTCTGTCATACAAGTAAGGACTTCCTAAAACAATTCCACATATATCCAAAGGAATTATGTCTAACTCAACCTCATCTACAAATTTTGACCCAAAAGAAAACATAAGTTTGCATTGTCTAGTCACTTGTAGTTGTGCTTTATCACTTAACCATCCTAATGGGTATGTTTTCTTGTGAGGTGTATTCAGCAATCCCAACTTCTTTAAAATTGCTTCAGAAATTAAATTTACTTGTGAGCCACTATCAAACAAAGTATCAATCTTTTGATGTTTGGAAATAGCTCATGTCTTTTTCTCTCATTTCCTTCATCAATAGTAGATTGTACAGAATTACTAGTAGATGCTTTAGAATTCTTACCTTTCATACTTGTGGCTACAATGGTTGTTTCATCTCCTGAGTCTGACCCCAAATCTTTCTGAATAGCTGCAACAATCTTCTTCTTCTTGCCCTCAAACTTCTTAGGTCTCAGCTCGGATGCAGAATCCAACAATGCTCATCATCATGCCCATCCTTCTTACAGTGAGTGCATGAAGCCTTGCTTTTCTATGCAGTGTTGGCCTTCCTTGCTTTCCATCTCTGTTTTCTTTTCTCCTTATTCTTGCTTGCAGTGGGTTGGGATGATCCCCCAACTTCTGGGTTTCCATTCTTTCCTCTAGCTTCTAGATGTGTAGCTTGAACAGATACCTCATATATACTAGTGGGATTAAACATGATGATAGTATGCCTCATGTAGCTGTGTAGACCACATATGTACTTCAACAGAGTCTCAGGTGAGTCTAATGAGATTCCTAGAATCAATGCTCTCTTCCTAAATTCTTGGGTGTAACCTTATACACTTTTCCCCTTCAATTGTCGAAGAGTTTGCGAACTCATCATGGCTTGCTGCATGTAGGCCAGCGGATAGAACCACTTTTTGGTTGCAGAAACAAATTCACTCTAGACAGAAATAGTCTTACCATGTCTCTTCATGTCAACTTGGGTCCTGCCTTCCCACCAAACCAAGGCAGTGCCTCCAAGGTGTAGGTTGGCCAGCTGAATCTTGCTCTTGTCTGAATCAATACTCTGCACTCTGCAATAAACATCAATTTTTCTGTCCAATTGTCCAACTTTTCTGCATTCAACTCTCCATCATATATTAGTAAATCAAATTTAACATCTAGTTTAATCAAATATGTATTCTTTTTATGTTCAGGGCTATTAGGAGGTGTGAGGAAGCTTTCTTCTTTCCCTTTTCCTTTTGAGTGGTCATGGAGGAGAGAATCTTCTTCTCCTTTATCTTGTTTGGAGCATGATGAATCTTCATCTTTATGTTTTCTAAAGTCCTTATACATCTCCTCTACCATGGACCTTATTTCTAGGAAGCTATCTATGAATTGAGGGTCTGGCCCCACAGAACCTTCCTCTAACATTATCTTCAGAGGCTAGACTCTCCCAATTTTAGGATTAGTTTCGACCAACTCTCCTTCTCCTAATTTGAGCTTTGATCTAGTTAGCATTCAACAACTATATCCAGCACAAGCTTATCTAACCTTAACAGCCTAAAGCTCTGATACCACTCGATCTGAAAATCACTTTATGAATGATCTCAACTAATTAATTAATGTAGGTATTACAAACTCATGTGCTGGTGTGTGCCTATGTTATTTTAAGTAACAGATCAATAAGATTGCAAAATACACAGGCAATTGGAAAGCAGTAAAAGAAACACAACAAGCAATGCAAAAACACAACAATTTAATAAGGATTTCACCCAATCCTCTTGGGCTACGTCTCCTGGTCCAGCTTTCAGTGGTGGCCTTTTCTTATTGTGTCTTTAAGCAGATTTTTTACAATGAGGAGCTCAATTTGAGTCTCCTGAAACAGAAGATGCTTAGTAGGGTGGTTCTTGGATTCCCCAAGTGACTAGAGTACAAAAACTCCTCCTTACCAAGTCTCGACCTCAACTGGTCTTGATGGGATGAGTCCAATGGTACTCAGTTCCCGACAGATATCCTCATAGGGATTCCTTGAGTCTCTCAAGCCTAGTTCTGTCTGATCGATGCTTCCTTAGCTCTGCAGGTCAGATTGACTCTCTGTTCTTTGCTTCTTGCTTCACTCTCTGTTCTGTCTCCTCTATCCCCTCTGCTCTTTGTATGTTCATGGATTAAAACCAATCCATCCCTTAACTGTTCGCTTCCTCTTCCAGCCCTTCGGATCACCTACCTCTGTCCGCTTGGAATTCCCTACCTCTGCTTCATCGCCACTATGTAACGTTTCACAGGGAGGTGGCCACTTGTCCCCTCACGAATTAAGCACCAACTCTTCCTCGAACGGTCGTTACTTCAGTTACTTTATGAAATGATTCATCCACCAAATCAGCGGTCAAATCGGACTTCAAACCTTCATGTGCCTCAGCTTATTCTTCTGCTAGATACGGTCTCCCATCGAGTGCAATCTCCGTTGTTAGATCTGGGGCCTCCAGATCCTACGGTCCTCGCTCTTATCGTGCGGTTGACTTGCTCGAATGTAAGCTTGAGATGAGAGCATTTTTCTCTCTCATCCACCAGACACGCGTCATCCAACATATGGAATCACTGGGTCCTCTGACAAACCCACTTACGCCTGAAACCCCTCTGATATTCCACCGGGTTTGGAGCACGGGACTCGCGTGTCGTTTTAGCGCTTTTCCCACAGTTCTCTGGCTTCCTTGTGATCATGTGCTCGGGGATTTTCCTTCTCGAGGGGTTCTAATCATGCATTAGAAACAACCTCTGTTTTTTGATCTGAGCCTCCTAATTGCCATTTTTGCACCATGCACAGTCCCCATGGGCCAACGGTCAACGCGCTTTGACCGAAGGTCCTCGTTGCTCTGTGCTGGCTATAAATTACCATTATCCAGAGGTTATTTCTTGATAGCTCATTGTTCACAAGTTTTTGAAGTCTGTCATAATTTGAAACAGTCATAGAAACTCTGATGGATCCAATTCAGATCAACTGTGCGCTTCGATCTTGATCTACTTGTCTGGATACGTCTTCCTGGTGAAGGAACAACAATTACTCTATTTTTTCTTTTCCTTCAAAATTGTAGTTTTCCGTTTCTTCTATTTTCTGCATGGAAAAAGACAATAATTAAGTAATTCACAATAATCAATAACTCCCTAGTTTTTGTTATAACTATTTGATATATTATCATCTTAGGAATAAAGGAGTGATGATTAAAGAAAAAGATAAGGAAATAAATGGCAAATTCATACCTTTTTCATAGCTCAACACACCCCCCTGCTTACCTTTTTTCATGGCCTCATGAAAACCATGTAATTTGTATGCAAAGTAGTCAAAGAATAGGCTGGAGAGGGATTGTCATGCAGTGGTCTAAAGCCATCATTTATAGTTAAAACTTCAAATATGGGCCCTATCTGCCCTTCAGGCAACTCATATATGGCCTTGTACCCTTCTGGAGTATACTAGATAATAGGACTTCGAAACCTACAACCAAGCCTATACAGGCCTTCCCTCAAAATGAGGTTACTATAGGTAACCAGGCGATCTACAACTAACTTGAAGTTCTTGTAATTGAATGGCTCTCTATCTTGTATATTCTGATTGGAAGTCTTCCATCTAAATTTAGCTGCTACCAAGGAATTGTCTTTGATAGAGAGGAAATATTCTACCCCTTGCTGGACAATTTCTTTGTGGATGGGTCCCAGGGTTTGAATCAATCCATTTTTCATTAGGATTTTATGTTTAGCGCATAGTTTCAATGGGTTTTTTGGTTCACCCCTAACCTAGAGGTCTAACCCATTTTCTTGTATCTAAAAAGTGTTATGGGCCTTGAGGTACTTTAACTGGTTAACGACAAATGAAATAAATGCTTGAAACTGTATATCACCCACAAATGGACTAGGATTCTTCTCCATTTCCCCTTCCAATATAAAATTATGTAAATAAAACTCACAAAGGAATTTTTGAAATTTTACTCTATGGTGCTTACAACAGTTTATAAAATCATCAATAGTTTTTAGTTCTATAGATTACCCTCCCTTCACAGCCTTAATTTTTAACTATAAATATCTTTCTAATAGAAACAAGGCATATTTTTTGGCAGGTGACCTACATACTAAAACATCTGTATATAAAGAACAGAGAGTATCCATTTGATTCTTGACTGTTTTCAGGTTGTTCTTTACCTCTTCAATTTTTTCCTCTACCCTTCGATATTTATCGAAGGCTTTGTTCTTTGGTGCATTGATGCTCTTTAATTGCTGTTGCAATTCTTGATATTTCTTCTGAGGAACAGTTTCTTCCTCAAGCTTCTCTATAGTCCACTGAGCTTTTGCCAGATCCTCTTGGAGTTTTATTATACCAGGGTGATTGTTTATCAAAACATCTTTGGGTTGAAGATTTAACTGGGTGCTCTTATCACAATTCCAAGTGCCCATAGTCTATGTCTCTTTATCACGGAATGTCTAGGTGGCCATATTGCTGGAGGATAGTACCTCTGTTTGAACATCTTTAACACAGACATATACATTTTCTGTTTGGGCAACTGGGTCTGTAACAGTTTCATGCTGTTCCTTACCATCCTGAACATGTATGGGCTCAATTTGAGTCTCTGCGGCCTT
The DNA here is from genome assembly GCA_031772625.1 of Pinus tabuliformis. Classification (NCBI taxonomy): domain Eukaryota; kingdom Viridiplantae; phylum Streptophyta; class Pinopsida; order Pinales; family Pinaceae; genus Pinus; species Pinus tabuliformis. The sequence continues at coordinate 1,043,760,221 of CM062813.1, read as the reverse complement.
TGTATCATGGGGTTCAGCTTGTATGGATGCATCCACTATTTTCGGGGCTCTTCTTGCGATTTTCCCCTTTTTCAGTGCCTTTATCTTCCGCTTGAGTTGTTTTACTAAATTTTTCAAGTTTGGTTGTTCCTTTCACAACTTCTTAATTTCACTTTTCTTCTTCTTCTTCACTAGAGTGTTTAGTTACTTCTTCTAATTCCCACTCGTGGTTACCTCCCCCTTCGGTTTGTGAGGGTTTCTATTTTTTGGAACTGAGTAATTCTAAAGGTTGGTTGCTATTACCCTAGAGGCTCTCAAACATTCCCCTGCCTATTCTTAATCTGGAGTAGTGTTTGCGTTTCGAAGGTCTGCTTGTTGTACTGGCAGTTCTCTTTCTTTTTGGGGCCAGTAAGGCTAGTCCCTCGTCTATGGAAAACACCAATTCTTCCCAGCTGGTCTGTTGTTGAGCAATGATATAAATTACTATTAACCAAATTAAACAATGATGGCTCACTACAGTATCTATATGATGGGATCTCTTTATACCCTCAGCAGCATCATGCAGCAAAAAATTTAGATATGCAGGCAGATTTACAACACATTTATGTTTTAATACTGATAATAATTTGAGGTGGCGTGGTCTTACCACATCCTTTCTCCCATCGCATGTAATGTAGCTCTGCACTATTCTAGCTAGTTCCTTCCATGGTTTCCCCAGAGATGAAGGCTGGACTCCTTTTACTTTAACGATCAGGTTCTGTCCCTCGTCCTGAAAGGTGGCCATGGCATATTGAAGTCAGAATTTCTTATGTGTCCATATGGGTCGCATTGCTGGTAGTCCAGATACCTGGGCAATCACTGTATCTGTCACTATTATTTTCCTTCCTCTTACTATGGAATGATCATCCAGCAAATTCTGCAAAAATTCGATAGCCACAGCTTTATGGGGCTACTGTAGTTGTGTAAAGTAGGCGATCCATCCTTCTATTACCAAAATTTCTCATGCAACGTCGGAAACTATTAGTACCTGTGGCTCACTACGTACTGATCGCTCTCCCATTTCTTCTAAGTTCTGCACACTGTTAATTCTACACAACAATACACAAAGATAATAATGGAACAACAAACTGTGCATATCGAATAATATCCCTTTTTTTAACATTAATACCGTTAAAACTTGGCTATTAAGAGATCTGATGCAGTCTAGTACCTTCGAATAGGAAACTGACACGTATGCAGGAGTATTTTGGAAGTCACCTGCACCCCCCTGAAATGTGATAGGTCGTCCTTGACCAGTTAAATGGAGAAGCAACGTACTAGATGGTAATCGTACAGGATAAAAAAGGAAAGGTGTACATATCCATGAAAAAATCACAAAAATTATCAACTTGTTGAAATCGAGGCTTATGATGAAAATCGTGAATAGATATGGAGGTGCTATGCAGTGATGTGAAAAAGAGAAAAGGATAGTTGACGCAGGTAAAATGCTTATGCGTTCCTCATCCCACTTAAACCATTATGATTGATTTTAAACAATATTCATGGATAAAAGGCTCAAAAAGGAATTTGGGAACATAACCTCTTTTGAAATAAATATAAATAAATAAGAAAAGGGTCTATAATTACTATTGGTGTTGAAAAATATGACTCCAATACCATCAACAGAGCTCTGTTGCCCACAGGTGTTTATGACCTTGACAAATTTTCTTTTTCACCCTTGGAAACATTATCCTTTATATATGCCTAGGAAAGTGCTTTGTGATGTCAGAATGGAGGCCATTGTGCTGGCTTGGTAACCAGTTGGATCACAATGCCATTCACCAGGAAGAAGTGAAAGGTGGGCAGGCCGGCTTGTGATGAGACCTCCTGTTCCAACGACTTTTATTTTTCTGTTGTGCCCATTGGATCATATCCTTGATGTAGTGGCCATAGTGGGAATGCCACTTCACTGCTTTCTTATGATCATGGTAGGCTAGCTCTTGATGAGACCCCCTATCCTCCATCTAACGAATCATAGAATTGTTAGCAATCATATAGATATATTATTTTTTCTTTTTTCTTTTCTTTTATCTAGCACTTCCTATTTATACATAGAGGATGGCTCAACACTCCTTAAGAGTAGGGATGGTGGAAGAAGTATGAACATCTCAATAGGGAAAATATTTCCTTATTCTATTCAATAATAATAATCAAAGAGAATTATGAGAATTAGGGGAGAACCAACATGATAAAAATAATCAATCAATTTAAGTTTTAGTGAAGATAAAGATAGCAAAGTGATATAGATAGTTGTGTCATTTTCTTTTTCTTATCAATACAAAACAATCTCTTGAGAGATGAAAAAATTTCTTTGATTTTCTTATTTCAATAACTGCTAATTTTTGTGTTCTTACATGTATTTGTATCTTTTCCTTGAAAGGATCATGAAGAGTGAAACATTATTCACAAAAACTCTCAGTAAAATTTGTTGTCCTTTAAGAGAAACAACGAAAAAATGCACTCAACAAGTATTGTTCCTTAGATGGAACAGTTGTTTCTCCTTAAGAGGAACAACAAAAAGAACATCTTTACCCAAAACTACGGTTCCTTTAAGAGGAATGACAAAAAAGAAGCAAATCACACATGAAACTGCTATTCCTTAAGAGGAACAACAACTACTCCTTAAGCAGAATAGCAAGTAAAACAAGCGCAAAATAAAGTGCTGATCCTTCGGCGGAACATAAAAAAAAAACACTCCAAATTGAAACTGTTGTTCCTTAGAAGGAACAACAGAAAATAAAAGAAAAGTTCGCAAAACTATTGTTTCTTTTCAAAGGAACAGTAGTTGTTCCTTAAATGGAATAGCTAAAAAAATACACGCAGATTTTTGTTACTTAAAAGGAAAAACAAAAATATGGACACGCAAAGCTGTTGTTCCTTAAGAGGGATGGTTGTTGTTCCTTAAGAGGAACAACCACTGTTCCTTAAGAGGAATAGCAGTTGTTCCTTAAGAGGAACAACAAAAATAAAAACATGTGAAAATGTTGTTCCTTAAGAGGGACGGCTGCTGTTCCCCAAGAGGAACAACAATTGTTCCTTAAGAGGAACAACGAAAATAAAATCATGCGTAAGTGTTGTTCCTTAAGAGGAATGGCTGCTATTCCTTAAGAGGAACAACAACTGTTCCTTAAGAGGAATAGAAAAAATAGAAACATGTGAAAATGTTGTTCCTTAAGAGGAACAACTACTGTTCCTTGAGAGGAACAATAGTTATTCCTTAAGAGGAATAGCGAAAATACAAACACATGGAAGTGTTGTTCCTTAAGATGAAAAGTTGTTGTTCCTTAAGAGAAACAGTAGTTGTTTTTTAAGAGGAATAGCAGCTGTTCCTTAAGAGGAACAACAAGAAAATTTAAACACACAAGATAATTTTTTCCTTAAGAGGAACGACTGTTGTTCCTTAAGAGGAACGACTGTTGTTCCTTAAGAGGAACAACAGCTGTTCCTTAAGAGGAATAACAACTGTTCCTTAAGAGGAACATCATGAAAATATAAGTACGCAAAATTGATGTTCCTTAAGAGGAACGACTACTGGTCCTTAAGAGGAATAGCAGTTGTTCCTTTAGAGGAACAACTTGAAAATGAAATAAAGAAATCCTCTGCTACTCCTTAAATGGAATGGTTGTTGTTCCTTAAGAGGAACAACAGCTGTTCCTTAAATAGAGCAACAGTAAAAATATGTACAAAAAACTAGTTTATACAAGCAAAACTAAAGAGAAATGTTTATGCAAAAAATTTAGAAACAAATGAATTGTTCAGTGAATTAATGCTAAGGAGGGGTTATCTTCCTCAACAAGGATCTGCATAGTGGAATGTTCCCGTAATTGCTGGTAAAAAGATTCCCGAGTAAGCGGTTTGTGATAAAGTTGCACTCAATGACTGTTTGCTTTGAAAGAATGTCCAGATCCATCAATGGTAGTCAATGTAATGGTGCCATTGTCATGCACTTTCTATATCTCATAAGGTCCAAGCCATCGTGTCTGTAGTTTTCCAGGAAAATCCTGAAACCTGGAATCGTATAGGAGTGCCCAATCTCCTTCATGGAAGATTTTATTTTTAATAAGGGCGTCATGCCATTTTGCTCTCTGCTGTTGGATTAATGCAGTGTGTTGAAGTGCTGAGAGCCTGATTTCATCTAACTCATTGATTTTTTGTAATATATTAGCCTGGACCTCATTTAAATTCAAACCCACCTCCTGTGTTGTTCTTAATGTTTGAATTTCAAATTCGATTCGAAAGATGGGTTCTTTCCCAATACTAATTGATATGGTGAATACCCGGTGATGTTTCTTCACGTTGTTCGATATGCCCACAAGGCTTCCGGAAACATTGAAGCCCAGTTGCATCTGTGTGATGCAACTGTTTTTGTTAGTATTGCCTCAATTACCTTATTAGTGCTTTCTACTTGGCCATTTTCCTGTGGGTGGTATGGGGTTGTAATTTTGTGCCGAATGTGATAATTTTTTAATGTTGCGGCGATTTTATTACCTACAGATTTTGGTCCCCCATCTGTAATTATCTCCCTCGGGAGGCCATATCGCACAAATAATTGAAAAATAAAATTTATTACAGAATCCTCTGTAGCTCTTAGCAGTACCTCTGCTTCAACCCATTTGGTAACATACTCTGCTGCAACCAGTATGTATGTTTTTTAATTTGATGATGGGTTAATAGGACTGTTTGGTCAATTTAGTGTGTTCTAAATTGCTAATTTAAATGTCAATCTGGGATTCGTAAACTGACGAAGTGAGGTGTACTATATGTACAAGATAACCATTTTCTTAGTATTTTGTCGTTTTTGAGTTTTTTTTAGTTTGTTTTTGGGTTTATCTTCTATGGATTCCCTAGTATGTGATGGCGAAATTGAAATTTAAGTATGGATGGTAATGGTGATTTCTACAGTGATTTTCCAACTTAAAAGTTTTCAAAAAGAAAGTTCTAAACTGACTGTAATTAAATCAATTCTCAAAAAGAAGTAAATGTACCAAAACAGTGAACTAGTGACAATGGCCCAGTATCCTTACTGTTGTATGAAAAAGAAAGTAAAAATTGAACTTAAAGCAACTCAAAGACTGAAAGCAAAGCAACTAAATCACACTACTTCAACCCTTGTTCTGATGCTTTACCCTTCAAATCAATCTGTCTATAGGAAGAAAACATAAACAAGCTGAGTAATATAATATCTAAATTGCAGGAAATTAAATTGCATAAAAGGAAACTAAGATTTTAATTACTCATTCATATTTCAACTCTTGAAAATGACATAAGTAATTCAATCTCTAACTTGCAGGAAAGCAAACTAAATCATACTACAATAAGTAATATTCTGCTTCCTTACTAATAGAGTCACTTGACTATAGAAAGGAAATCATAAACAGATGAGTAATATGATGTCTAAGTAGCAGAAAAGTAAAATAAGAAAAACGCAATTTGAAAAATGACAGTGCTGGAATTAAACTTAGGAAATGAGAATCAGCAGAAAGGACAAGATGATCTCATGTCAGTAGTTATCAAAAAAAATATGTAAATCTGCCCGGGCTACCTACAACAAAACCTATAAAAGAAGCACTGATCAGCTAACAGTTATAAAAGAAACATAAAGGAAATATAGACAGCAAATGAACATCAGAACAACACAATATATATACAAACAATGATTTAAAAACAATAAATGAAAGCAAGTAAGAAACTATACAAAGCTCTGGTGTACAGGGGCCCTCTGCAACCTCGGCCAGTCAATCACTTAGTCACAAATCAGATTCAGAAAAACTGTCTTCTCATGTATTTAAAGTGCAGTAATAAAGAAAAGTGAAATGCAGTACAGTGGGCTGATGACAACAGTCAAAATTACAATTCAAAAGCTAACTATTCAACGTATATCAACGCGTTATTTATAAGAAAAGGTGCTACAACTAATTCCTAGATTTATGCTGCCAAGAGACACGTAAATATCCTTGACCCGAGATCTAGCGTGATGGTCATCATGACAGTTGAATTCATGGAGTGGTGGCTGCTTGGTTTTGTTCACAGGTTGCTCTCCAGGTGTGCCAGTACCTCCGGAAACTAAGGATCGTGCCACGCAAACCTTCACGTGGGCAAAACAGAGCCGTGCCACCGTAAAATTCCTCATTTGGCCCTTCCTTTGACCATCGTTGACTGCGACCGTTTATGAGTGATTTGGTTGATCTGAGGGGACACACTCCATGTACACGTCACTTGCAGCTTACCCATGTGGCCGATTTCTCCATTGGACACCTGTAGCATAGCCTTTAACAAAATGGCTGCGGAAACTTGGGCTGGCTACGGAAAGTGACAAGTTTCCGCAGCTGCTTGAACAAAAATCTAAATCAAACAACAGTCATAAACATAGTTAGGAAACCATTTCATAAGCTCTTTTTAGACTAATATGCAACGATTTAGCAGCTTGGTGGATGAAGTAAATGGAAAAAGAAGGCTGAAAGGGTATATAGAGAAGTGCAGGTTTGGGACTCAACATACCCCCACTGTGAAGGTGTTGCATGTCTTCATGCAACCAAAATTTAGTAACCCCTCTCTAATCCATATGTTCTGATGCTTCTGCTAGGACATCTAGCCCTCTTTTCTTCTTCTTTGGTGCTACCACCATTCTTGGTTTCCTTATTAGACATTTGAACTTGAGATTGATCAATGCTCTGCTCAACTTTTTGCACTTTTTCTTCAGTTTCTTGTTTTTCTTTTGCCATAGTCCTAAATGGAGCATAGTGTTATCATGAATAATTTTATCTACTTTGCTCTGCTCTTTGAGTGCTTCATTTTCCTGCTTGATATGCCTGTTTAGGACTTCTAATTCAAATACCTCCTGTTTTAAGGACTAAACTTCTGCATCTAGTGGCAAAGTGGTACTTGGACCTGCAGCTGATTTTTCTAATGATTCCAAGTAGTCATATACTTCCTGTTGATTGGGGTCTACTTCAGTTGTCTTTCTTGGACTGAGTTCAAAATCTGGTGGAGGAGGAGGATTGCTCTCTAGCTCTGGCCGAGAAGGGCTTTGATAATGTGGAGGACTGATTTCAATGCTTGGTTGAGGACGAGGTGGACTACGGCCAGCTGGAGTTTTCTCAGGTGTTTCTCCACCCAAGTCAATGAAGTGGGGCCATTTTATTTGTGTTTTACTCCCTTTTCTTCTTAACCTTGTGCTTCTTGTTGGAGAGGTAAATTCCCTCTGCGGACAGAGGTGATCCCTACTAGCCCAGATCGCGTCTAGCAACAATCAAATAATGCTATCACGCAAATTCCTAATTGCAAATTAAAGGTGGATGATGAGAGCCTACTTGGATTCCAACGCTAATATTCGTAGAAGAGTCGCCGCTCTCGTTCCATTGCTCTGGCTGGTCACGATCCCCACGATCTCCGTGAATGGACACCTGCACATGCAAAGAACAACACAAATACAAGCATAAAATCCAATAGATGCAATTATATATCGGTCAGAAAAGATATAACTCAAACATTATTACAATGAATAACAAGAGTGGAACCATAATGATAGTCATCTATTATTGATAAACAACATAGAAGAATACAACCATAGTTCTGACGTCAAATCCTCCTTTGGCTGGGTGATCAGCTACATATGCCTTGCAAAGCTTGTCGGGATGGGGAACAAGCCTCTCTCTCTTTGGTTATGAATGCAAAGAAGACTCTTACAACAATCTCTTAGACTTCTGAAAGTATAATTCTCCCTATGCTCGAACTATCACTATCACTAGCTTGCTCAAAGCAAGAGAACAAGCTTTTATAGATGGAGGAGAAGGAGATAAGATCAATCACAATATCTATGGGATTGGGTTTATCCTCAAAAAGCTATTATGGATAGAGGAAAGGGAGATAAGATTAATCACGACATCCATGGGATTGGAATTATCCTTAAAAAGCTTCATGAGTCGAAAGGAAAGAACCTTCGCGCGTGCGTTTGTTAAAAAGCTTTCCCAAACTCAGTTGGTGTGAGTATATCTCTGAGATAGAGCACCCACTGGCACGCCCTTTTTGTTGGATTTCCCCCATTGGCACGAGTAATACATTAGGAAACCGCGCTAATGGAAAAATGGAACTTTTTAAGGGTATTCTGCAGGAGATGTCTTCAGGGAATATGAAGTTCATACTTAGAGGAATATAATGCAAGTGTTTTCAAGTTATGTCACTTCTCACAGGTCCCGGAATGAGTCCTCCAAAGTGCGGGAGAGGGGTAACAGGGATGGTGACAAATGTTGACAAATTACTGTGTAACAGATGCCCCCTAAAGCATGAGGCCCGAGAGAGAGGGGTGAAATGCTTTACAAGAACACATGCAACTGAAAATGCTGCCGCCGGAGAATCTGCATAGAGAGGTACAACTGATATCTCAAGTACATGATATATGTGTTATGGGCGCATCCATCCATAACAGAGTACATAATAATCTAGATCCAAGGTATGGGCGTAGCCATCCGGTGAGGATCGATGAATAGACTCAGGCATGGTCGCAGCCATCCAGTGAATGAGTCATGTAATAATCACAATAATCCACAAAATCGTAGCCTGGATTCCAACAGACAAAATCCAGGGTCTTGCGCTCCATCTTGATCCGAACAAAAGTACAAGTTCAAGCATGTGAATACATGAGTTGAAGTCGAACATGCATGAACATCGTCTGATTACCAGTCAATAATGAAACTGTTAACATACGTGAGAGGTACCGTCAATAATGACAATGGCCCTCAAGGTACTATAGGTACAATCTACGACGTGTGAATTAGTGAGCTGGCGTTGAATACCCGTAGAATAATTCGATCGGAGGCCAATAATGAAAACCTCACGTCGAACACGAAGAACCTGCCATTGAGGCATGCATGCTCCAAGGCACCAGAAGGGAGTCTCTAGATCAGCTTCCTTGATAATGAGCTAAAGTCGACAGGAAGTGACCTTGATCGAAGGTGGGCCATAGCGTTTCCCACATCATCGACATGAGACAGAGGAAGAACGTTGTGGTGAATCAGAATTATGCGAGCTATCAGAGGGAGGTTGTTATTCTGCAGAGGTCAACTTCTCTTGAACACATCGGCGACACGACAGCGGATTTGACAGTATTTGACATCAATGGATCAAAGGTCATGGTGACGAAGCAATGAGAAAATGAGAGGTCAAACAGGATCACCCAAATCCACGGAGGCAAGTGAAAAACGAGATGAGATGTCCCCACCCAAACACGAAAGCAGACAAGTGCCATGTTCAAGAGTGACATACTACCGACACGACAATAATTATGGTTCCATTTTCCCCCACCATTTCTGGCGAGTACCCCAGTTATTTTTTATTAACAAGCTTGACGGGGATAGAATATGCTTGTAAAGCGTCATCTCGACGGACTCCAATGTCATCAAGTTTTAACAAGTCTGACAGAGGAAGAACTCAGCGTCTTTTCATGTTTAGAGAGTTTGAAAAGACAACAGAAAAGAAAACTCCAAGGGTGTCCTTTTTCGTAAAGTTGTGTCTCTCGAGCCCGAAAAAGTATAAAACAATGCTCGAAAGAACCGCCCGACCATTACGATCGAGGAGTACTTTTCATGTTTAGTGACTTCGACCTGAAAAAGTAGAAAAGCGACCGAAATCACGTCGTTTCATAACCATTAACGAGCCTGAAACGACAAGGACCTGACAATCTTTTCGTTTTTACACGGTCAGAAAAGAGTTTAAAGACGACCACCCCTTATTTACGTTTAGCGAGTCAAAAGGAATAACTCGGCAATCTTTCATCTTTAAATGGTCAGAAAAGAGCTGAAAGTAGACCTCCATTTTTATTCTCTTTAACGAGTCAAAAAGGGAAAAATACTCAGCAACCTTTTCATTTTTTACGAGTCAGAAAAGAGCTTAAAAGGAGACTCATCCTGGAGGAACGAGTGGTATAAACGGTAGCAACTGGTTCCGATAATGGTGGAACTGCTCAAAACATATAATGGTCAAGAGGCTGGCTAATAAAACTACTCATCGCTGCAGTTCCTCAAGAAAGGATAAAAAACCAAGTGAAAGCATATGATCAGCCAAAGAGATGGTAGCAATGGAATGAAAAAACCAAATCTCATCTAACAGAATTTAGCGAAATAACGGCAATCATGAGATGTAAAATGGGTATGGGTTCATTTTTACACAAGCTTGAACCATGGAGAACTCTGCTTGGATTCGGTTTCATGTTTACACAAGCTTGAAACGAAAAACTATGCTTGTTATAAGTTCGCATGCCCCCAGCATAATAACGCAAAATGAGGTACATGCCCCCCAAGCTTCATTGCATTCAACAAAGTGGATGGAATGAAGGTTCACTCTCGAGATCTATGAAAGAATCGACTTGTATTTTATGAGATCTTAATCAAAGACTCGATTTGGAAAGGAGGAGCTGTTTCATTTTTTAATTAGGTTGACCTAGGAAAAGAACTATCCTCATAACCGTTATTTCATTTTTAATGAGCTTGACACAAGATCAAGAACTATGCTCGGCCAGACCTAGTTTCATTTTTTAACGAGCTTGACATAGGAAAACGAACTATGCTCCAGCAAACCTAGTTTCATTTTTTAAGGAGCTTGACATAGGAAAACAAACTATGCTCTGCCACCTAATTTCATTTTTTAAGGAGCTTGACACAGGAAAATGAACTATGCTCCACCCAAACCTCATCACAATGAATAGGAAGTTGAGGCTCCCAAGAGTGCCACTCCCGATGGAAGGCCAACATCTTGGAAATCAGGGCCCAATGCCCCTGGGACACTATGCACGACGGCGACATCACTGGATCCAGGCACGGGATAAGTGGCCACGTAGTTGATCTGTGGTGGGGCAGATGCAACTGGTGGATGAAAACCAGGAGGGGATGACGACTACACAGAAGGGGACCCGTGGACGAACGAATGATAATTGGTCAATAGTCACGATTCTTCCATCGTGTGGAAAGCAAACCACACGGAAAAGTGAAGAGACCAGGGCCCCCATGGCATAAACATAGTCATGGCCAAGGAGAAGATTGAAATCTAAAGCACCTTGAGTGACCGATACGTCTATATAGACGGTTTTTCCTCCCAAAGTAATAGGGAACTTTGGAAGGATCCCTAATGGTTGACTAGTTCCTCCGTCAAAAGCCGTCAGATTCGGCGCGACTGACACAAGCTGTGGGGAACCCAAAGCTTGCCAAGTAGTGGTAGGCATAAGACTGACAGATGCACCCTCATCCAAAATAGTGCCAGGTATTGCCCTATTATAAGCATGTACCGTGACCCAGAAAGGCACATGGGATGGAAGGCGGGAGGTGGTCAAACGACTCCAGTCGAAGGAAACGACTGAACTACTTGGTGGGAGAATCGTATGATTGCCCCCTGCTCTAAAAGAACCGAAGCAGGACTCTTGGGAGCAGCTGGGATAGGAGAGTCATTTCCAGACTCAGGATAATCTGAGGAGACGAGAAGAACATGGGAATGATGCTCTTCCGAAACAGAGTGGTCGACGGGTGGTGAACTCGAGTCGACACTCTTTTCGACCAATGGTTGGTCTGGAACAGGCTTGGCACAGCTAGGTTTGGGAAGAGGGGCCTGGACACGAGAAGAATTTGAATCAATCTCTTTGTCAACAGGGGGAAGATCTGCGGCTACAGAAAGACGTTGATAGCCAATGGGTAGTTGGGGTGAAGGAGATGTAAGACTTTCCAAGACAACAAAGGCTTTATCCATGAGTGGACAAAGGTGAAGGGGATGATTACCTTCACAAAGTCTACAAGGGATTCGAATCTTCCCTTTTCCCTTACCATTTCTAGCTAATAGAGTAGCATCTCCGTGAACTTCAGAGGACAATGAGGGGCGGGCCGGATCGTGAGACCATACTTCTAAGACCCTGGGAATGTCAGGACAATCGCGCAGAAGATGGTCATCCTTGCATAATCTACAAGGAAATTTGACTTTCCTCGGAGGAGCAGAAGGTGGCCAGATGGGAGGTGTACTCGATGGACTAGTTGCAGTTTTAGCCTCTCCCTTAGGAGACTTCTACTTCTTCTTCTTAGTCACCTGGTTACTCAAATCTAGACTTTCACCAGGCGAAGTAGAAGACGAGGACGTAGAAACAGGCAAAGAAGGGGAGAAGTCCACCTTAGAATCAACATGATGTTGTTTAGGTGGAGGGACCGATTGACCAGAAGTTGAGATGGCAGGGACCAAAGAGGTTGGGAACAACCAAACAGGCAACCCAACAGTTAACCCTGGGAGGGACAACGTTGCCATGTAAGGAGCACCAACATTCCCAAAAGGAGCGAAATGACCAGGGTTTCCGTCAGAGGGGATCCCTGGGTTGGTGAACCCCAGAAAGGTTGCCATCGAAAAAGAAGCCTACTCAAGCTAACAAAAACAAGATCTAACCAGGTAAATGTGAATCGCGGCTGAATAAATTTTAAGACAAAGGAACTGAACTTGACCTTTTCATGTTTTAAGGGTTGAGAAAAGGACGAAAAGGTGACTCTAGTCGCCTTCAAATGTTTAGTGAGCCCGAAGTGACAAATGCTCAGGTGAGCCTTTTCTTTTAGGGAGTTCGAAAAGGATCAAAAGTGACTGCTCTGGAGAAACTAGGCAAATGGTTTACCAAACAAATCCGTAAAACTGCATATACACCTTGGCAATCATATGAAAATCAAGGACTTTCCGTACGGTAGTCAATCTTCCCGAATGTTGTGTTCAGTGCGTTACGGATTGTAAGGCGGCAGACACGACTTCCTGTGGATAAAGGATGATAACCTAGTGGGGTCTCCCCATATAATCGATGGTACATGGGAGCACAAATCCGTGCTAGAACACTATTGAGTCACAAAAGGAGTAATCACCCAACCTCAGTGTGAAACAACAGTGACTAGGTTTAACGACATCGGAACACGTCTCTAGCCTAGACCTCTAGATGTATGCGTTAAGTTCCAATGCATTTTTAGATTCATTCAGTTCATTTTAAGGTTGATCTTTGATTAGGTTTCACTTTCCAGGTCCTACCGTATGTAATCTCTCACAATTTCCTAAATGCAAGCTACATGCCAAAATATATCATTTCATTCAATGAACGCTAGCTACGAGAGAGTTGAGATCTTTCAATCAAACAAAATGATCATAAAACAATCAACAATGACTCTAATGCAACTAATGGCAATAAACGAAACTTTTCTAAAGTCACTAATCGCTAATAATAATGAAAAGCTCTAATTTCCATTAACTACTGCAACACAAAAGAGATTGTTCGTTTTCTTTTTGATGGAAAAATGCACTAAAAAAATCTTGAGAGATAATAACAAAGAGTAAAAGAAACAAATTTCACTCAATGAAAACACAATCAAGTCCCTGAAACACCAAGACAATCTTTCAAACCAATAAAAATCACAAAGACCTCAATGAGCTGTGTGATCTAAGCCCAACACGAAGCCAAGCAGAATCCAAGTGAAAAGAAGAGAATCACTCAAATAACACAATAAAAAGCTTTAACAATCACTTAACAAGTGCAAGAGAGTAACCAAAAAGTTGACCGGACCAACAGAAGGCCAAAACTCCTAAGGAGGGCTCGATGCACAAAGCCACTAGATGCCCTAGGGCTAAAATGTGAAATCGGTAGAAAAAAGCAAACACCCAAAGGGTAAAGGCCAAGAACCAGTAAAAAAAGACTCTAACACACTCAAGTGATTGAGAGGAAGTATCCAGACACAAAAAGCAAGCTTGGAAGGCTCAAAACAAGCAAACTCTAAAAGGTTCCTTGGGTTGGTGCGACTTTCAGGCTAAAAGTAGCACCAATTGAGGATTGGTGTGGGTTGTACATTGATAAGCGGCGCAAATGGAGCGATTGTCATGCAAAAAAGAGCGCCAATTGAGTTTGCTATGTTAAAATAAAAAACAAGCAATCCAAGACTAGGCTAGCAGTACCCAGACAGACCAAGAAGCAAGAGACAATCAAAGAATCAACCCAGAAAGCTGACCAAGTAAGCAAAACAAGAAAAACCAAAGAGGCAAGACAAAATCCAAGCTGTTTAGTTCATAAACCAAACCGGAGATTGACTGAAGTGGCGTTGATCTACTTCGCTAATGCAAAGCAATAGCGTTTCGAAGGCTATCTGGACGTACTTCAGGCTTCTTCTAAAGTTTACAAATCAAACAACAAGCTAACTCCCCAGTGGAGACGCCAAATTGTTGGAGAGGTAAATCCCCTCTGCAGACATAGGCGATCCCTACTAGCCCAACTCGGGTCTAGAAACAATCAAACAATGCTATCACGCAAGTTCCTAATTGCAAATTAAAGGGGGATGATGAGAGCCTACTTGGATTCCAACGCTAATATTCGTAGAAGAGTCGCTGCTCTCGTTCCTTTGCTCCGGCTGGTCATGATCTCCATGAATGGACACCTTCACATGCAAAGAACAACACAAATACAAGCATAAAATCCAATAGATGCAATTATATATCGGTCAGAAAAGATATAACTCAAACATTATTACAATGAATAACAAGAGTGGAACCATAATGATAGTCATCTATTATTGATAAACAACAAAGAAGAATACAACCATAGTTCTGACGTCAAATCCTCCTTTGGCTGGGTGATCAGCTACATATGCCTTGCAAATCTTGTCGGGATGGGGAACAAGCCTCTCTCTCTCTTTGGTTATGAATGCAAAGAAGACTCTTACAACAATCTCTTAGACTTCTGAAAGTATAATTCTCCCTATGCTCGAACTATCACTATCACTAGCTTGCTCAAAGCAAGAGAACAAGCTTTTATAGATGGAGGAGAAGGAGATAAGATCAATCACAACATCTATGGGATTGGGTTTATCCTCAAAAAGCTATTATGGATAGAGGAAAGGGAGATAAGATTAATCTCAACATCCATGGGATTGGCATTATCCTTAAAAAGCTTCATGAGTCGAAAGGAAAGAACCTTCGCGTGTGGGTTTGTTAAAAATCTTTCCCAAACTCGGTTGGCGCGAGTATATCTCTGAGACAGAGCACCCACTGGCGCGCCCTTTTTGTTGGATTTCCCCCATTGGCGCGAGTAATACATTAGGAAACCGCGCTAATGGAAAAAGGGAACTTTTTAAGGGTATTCCGCAGGAGATGTCTTCAGGGCATATGAAGTCCATACTTAGAGGAATATAATGCAAGAGTTTTTAAGTTATGTCACTTCTCACAGGTCCCGGAATGAGTCCTCCAAAGTGCGGGAGAGGGTTAACAAGGACGGTGACAAATGGTGACAAATTACTGTGTAACACTTCTCCTTAAGTATGGTGGACTAGTACTCTTTTCTTGTATACTCTGTTTTCCTTTTGCCTTTTTCTTTGCTATAGCAGCAGCCTAAAGATGTACTAATCTTTCTGATAGTGGTTGATAATCCTCCTCTATGGATTGCTCAAGTTATTGGTAAACTTCTTGGATGGTCCTTTTGCCTTTTTCTTTCTTCTGTTTCTTGTCTTTAGTTCTGTCTTCTTCTTCTTTTTGACCAATTTCTTGAGTTTCTATAGTAGGGGAGTCTTGGACTGTAGTGCTCTTTTCTCTTCTCCTACTTTTTCTTGGTTTCTTTGGTGTGCTACTTTCAGAGGCCTCAGATGGCTCTTGGAAGTAGTTTCTTATCAAGAATTTCTCCCATGTATCTTTGTTTTTCTTTAAGTGGTCTTCAATAAGAATTTTTATAAGTCCATGATGGTATAGATGAGGGTATATATTGCCTATGTGTTTTTGGACTGTAATTCTCATCTTCTTCAAACTCAAGAGTAAGAAATAAGGCAAATTAAGAGTCTGATTTTCTAAGAAATTCATCAACAGTCTAGAATTGTACATATACATCGAACCAAAGCGTCCTTCACAAGTGACAAAATTTTGGATAACTAACAGCAAACTAGCCCATACTTCCTTCAATGCATGAATAGGAATTCCTTTAGTAAACACGATGGTGTCCATACCTAGGTTTCTTAGCATAATTCTCCATGCCTATTCATCCACGCTTTTATTTTTGAACCATCTTTCACCTTCCTGAGTTAAGCCTGTGGCAGCTGCTACTGTTGTTTCGGTCACCGTGAGCTTCAAATCTCCAATATCCACTTTCTGACCATCAAATGACTGTGAAAAAGCATTGGTTACTTCTTTGTTATAGCCTTTAAACCTTTGAATGAACCGTAACCATTTGGATTTCTTCAGTAAAACCTTGGCTTGAGGGTAACCTTCTAGATATTTCGGTCCTTCTGGCTCCCCCCTTAGTAGTTTTCCCATTCCTTTCTCTGTTTTAAATTTCAACTGAGGATGCAATTGCGTATGAGAATTTTAGCAGAGGAAAGTAGCTCGGTTGCAGGGTTTATGGTAAAAGGAAATGGCTACAATCGATAGCAGGTAACGGGAATGCTTCAGATTATAGGCAGAACAGAGGATAAGCAGTAGTGAATGGGTTTACAAATTGAAATGCATGTGTATGAAAACGAAGGTCTTAAATGAAACGATAAGTGAACGGTAGTGGAGGCGAGATTTTTTTTTTTTGAATTAACGGTTGCGTACGGGAGATCACACGTTTTGATAGATGGCTGCGGAAAATACGGTGAAGAAGAGCCGTAAAGAGATTGGTCACATCTTATGAGCGCAGGTGGCAGATGAAAGTGTAGTAAACTTGAGTTTAAACCCGAAAACCCATCATGAGACCGTTAAGAAATGAATGCATGGTGTATGGAGTAATATCGTGGGATAGGAGTGGGTAATGGAGCTATCATATCGAATCATTGCACATAGTAGAACTTTTCATGGTTTGATAACTATGCATAATCATGACTTTAATTTCTATTTGATAAAAAAAATTGCTCATACCTTTGGTAACTTTGTCATTTCTTGCCCATAGCTTTTAACCAATTGTTCTTTCTTGATGTCTTGGAGATGCTCCATGTCTTCATGGAATTTGCTCACTTACACCTGCATTTTCATGATTTTTGTACTAACATTTTGATTGTGAATTTGAGAAACATAGTGGTGGTAGCTGCGGAAACTGCGTCCAGCTGCGGAAACTGGGACAACACCCACTTAGCTGAACAAATACGGTTAGAAAAGAACTAACTGAGTGAAAATAGTCCTGAAAGGAACTTTTATTGATGAAATGAAAATGAAATGAGTGGAATGGAATGAAAATGAAGCGGAGTGAAGTGAAGAGAAAATGTGAATGAGATGGAGATGGAGTGGAATGGCAAATGAGGTGGGGTGAAGATGGAAAGAGAAGGAGAGGAGATTTTTTTTGGAAAATATAGAGTGTCAAGTGTCCTTGATTTTCACTCTATATTTTCTGTATAAGACTGCCAATCTATGATTAGTTTTCAGGCTTATACATTTTTTTTAATTGAAAGAATCAAAGGCTAGGCTGGTGGGGAAGAAGGATTCTTCTCCACCAGCCTTATTGCATAATTCTCTTGGAACATATTGACAAATTCTTCTTTTGAGAGTGGCTTATGATAAATTTTCAATCGGTGGCCATTCACAATAAAAGAAATCTGAAATTCATCAATGGTCTTGATTCTTACCGCTCCATTGTTAAATACTTTGTCAATTTCATATGGCCCAAGCCAATGGGTCTGAAATTTACCTTTAAAGTCTTTGAACTTGGAATCAAACAGTAATGCCCAATCTCCCTCTTGAAACTTTCTCTCTTTGATGTATCTGTCATGCCACTTAGCTCTTTGATGTTGAACTAGATCAGTCTTTAAAATTGCTTCTTGTCTGATCTCATCTAGCTCGTTCAGCTGCTCCATTCTGTGCTTTTGGGCTTCTGATAGATTCATCCCCAACTGGACTGCCATATTGAAAGTTTTGACTTGAAACTCAATGGGGAGCAGGACTTCTTTCGCATAAAGAATTTCATAGGGAGAATGTCCTGTTGTATTTCTCCATGTAGTTCTGTAGGCCCATAAGGCTTCAGGAAGCCTTTCTGCCCAATCTTTTCTGTGTAGATGAACAGTTTTGGTGATGATGCTCTCAAGAACTTTGTTTATAGACTCCACTTGGCCATTTTCTTGCGGATGGTAAGGAGTAGATTTTTTGTGCTTGAATTTGTATTCTTCCATCAGCTTCTCCATCAAGTTAGACGTAAATTGACTTCCTTGATCTATCACAATTTCTCTTGGGACACCAAAACGAGTAAAAATATCCTCAAAAAGAAATTGAACTACTGAATTTTCAGTGGCAAAAGGCAATGCTTTGGCTTCTACCCTTTTAGTGACATAATCAGTGCATACCAATATATATTTTTTCTGTTTAGATGGTGGATTAATAGGTCCAATTAAATCTAAAACCCATTTTTCAAAGGGTTCGATGAGTACCTGTGGTTGTAATGGCATTTCATTTGAAAGAGTCGGTCTCCCAACTCTTTGGAAGCTGTCACACCTTCTGACATATTGTTTTTCATCTTTGAAAAGGGAAGGCCAATAATATCCTAAAGAAAGGATTTTATAGGCCGTCCTTTTGTCAGCAAAGTGTCCACCGCATGGTTCATCATGACATGCCTTGAGGATGTCAGGCATTTCATTTTCCCAAACACATCTTCTGATCACACAATCTAGCCCTGTTTTAAACAATTCATTAGAAATCCATGAATAACTTGAACTCTCCTGAATAATTCTTCTTTTTTCACTAGGAAATAAATGTGGAGGTAGCTTTCCTGTAACCAAATAGTTAGCAATATCTGCATACCAAGGAGTCTTAGTAGTTATTGCAAATAAATACTCATATGGAAACTTATCCTCTACAGGAGAATCTTCATTAGTATTTTGGATTCTAGACAAGAAATCAGCTACTGTATTTTGTTTCCTTGGTCTATCCAACACAGTAATATTGAATTCTTGTAAAAGTAAGAGCCATCTTGTAACTCTGCCATTAGTAACAGGTTTATTCATGAGATATATAATTGCAGAATGATCAGTATGGACAAAAGTTTCATAGCCTGTTATATAGTGTCTAAACTTATTGATTGCATGAACAACAACTAAGAACTCTTTTTCAGTCACAGTATAGTTTAACTCGGTGGGACTCAAATTTTTACTGGTGTAGTAAATGGCATAAGGAACTAAATACTTTTGTCCCAACACAGCTCCTAGAGCTGTATCTGAAGCATCTGTGGAAATATGGAAAGGAAGTTTCCAATTTGGCCCTCTCAAAATGGGTGCTTCAGATATTCTTGTTTTCAAAGTTTCAAATGCAGATTGACAATGAGGATCCCATTTGAATTCACAGTCTTTTGTAAGTAATTTGAAGAGTGGAGATGCTACTTTGGTGAAGTTTTCAATAAATCTTCTATAGTATCCAGTAAATCCAAGAAAACTTCTAACATCTTTTTGACAATTTGGAATAGGCAACTTGGAGATGACTTCAACTTTTGATCTATCAACTTTAATCCCATCCCCTGAAATATGATGTCCTAAAACAATTCCTTCAGTAAACATCATAAAGAATTTTTCATGACTGAATGATAGGTTTGTTTCTTTACATCTTCTAAGGACTTTTTCCAAATTCTCTAATGCCTCTTCAAACGAATTACCATAAACTGCAAAATCATCCATATAAACCTCTACACAATCATGGATTAGATCAGAAGAGATCCTAGTACTACCCTTTGAAATGTTGCGGGTGCATTACATAATCCAAAAGGAAGTACTCGGTAAGCAAAAGTTCCCCATGGATAGGCAAATGTGGTCTTGTCCTGATCTTCAGGTGCTACCGGAATCTGATTATAGCCACTAAAACCATCCAAAAATGAAAAATACTTTTTGCCTGCTAAAGTATCTAATACTTGATCGATAAAGGGTAAAGGAAAGTGATCCTTCAAAGGTACTGTCATGCGGAAAGAGTCGACAATGCGAAAAAAACCGACCTCCCTAGAAGCAAAAGCTTTCTAGTGACAAACAAGACAAATAAACACTACCTTTCTCTAAACATGCATTTAGAATACAAGTAATCAGGTGATTTTAACATACCTTTAGTCCAACGCTTTGTAGTAGTCCAGCCTCGCCGATCTGGATGAGCTCCTCCTTCTCTTCGAAACCTACTTTCACTAACCAGCCAAAAGATTAAATAGCACCTGATAAACTCATAAAATCATACATATCCATCATACCGACCAAGGAGTATATGAAACAAATCATGAATAACAATCTGTTGAGAAAAATGAGTTCATTTGTATTAAGTGGAAACAAAAGAAACCATTACAACCTGAGCCTTGGTGTTATGCAGGTCCCTCCTAGGGTCCAGCAAGAGTTTTCCTTTACTTTGATCAGCTCACCCACTCTCAAATAAGGCTAGGAAAGGATGGGAATCTCTCCTCTCAAGCTTTACAAGGTAGTCCTAATTCCAGCAGCATCTACCCTTAGGAATGTTTAGCTTTCAACCTCCCCTCCTTTTGGCCCAATGCCTGTATTTATAGTGCTTTAGAGGAAGTTAATTAGGTCCACCATCAATGGGATAAGCCCCTCTTTGAATGGGATAGCTCCCCTCTTGATGGGATAAGTTCCTTTTTCATAGGGATACATGAACCATCTGGAGGCGCTCAATACACGTCAAACAAACTTCTAGAATGCTCTAGAAATGACCACAAGTAACTTTTTTGAAGTGAAACTTGCGCCTTTTAACCTTTACAGGAGTACGCACCCACCCCTTTACAGACAGAGCGTACAAGTACGCAAGTATTGTGAACTTGGGGTGCGTACACATAGGTAAGGCTAAGAGAAACCGTGTAACCAGAGTTATTTGACTTTTTAAGGACTTTCTCTCTTTCTTGGAGTTTGACATGAAGAGCAGAGATATAAGACTTGCCAAGGAGGATAGTATGACAGTTGATAGAACCATACTAACTGCAAATAGTCATGGTGACAAATTTTAATGTAACAGATTGCCCCCTAAAGTGCGAAGCCTGTAGTAGATTAGGGTTTCATATCATCTAGGAAGGGTGAAGTACTTTATCATTTCAAGGATTATCTTGTGGAGAGCCCAGTAGGAACCTGAAAATATTCAACACAAAATACATATATGAGATCATATCATCGCTGAGGTAGGCATTCCCATACTCAGATTGAAAACTTAACTAACAAACTAACTACTGCTCTGATACAGGAATGATTTCGCAGTACATTATAATCATAGACTCATGTAGACACAGTATGGACGCAACCATCTGTTTATTATTAGTATACTATATAATGAATACAAAACTCCTCGCAGCCTGGATGGCAGAAACTAGATCCAGGGTCTTCATTCCTACTTCCCGAAATAGTACGATTCTATCCATGTGAATAAATGAGTTGATGTCGAACATGGTAGAAACCACTTGATTACCAGTCAATGATGTAAACTATTAACAAGTGTGAGAGAGACCACCAATGATGTCAATGGTTCTCAAAGTACCCAGTACAATCCATGAGATGTGAATGAATGAGTTGATGTTGAACATTTCACGGAATCCTTCGATCGAAAGTCAATGATGTAAACCGTCGTCAAAGGTGAGAAACCTGCCATTGATGCATGCAGATTTCAAGGTACTGACGATTTCTAGGTCATATTTCTAGATAATGTGCTGATGTCGATAGAAAGCGACCCGTTGCAGGCAAGCCCACAACACGAAATCATAAATCAAGTTGAAGAAATGTAGCTGTAAGGACTGACTCAGGGATGGTCGAGATGGATGACGGGTATTTTGCAGATGAATGGTTTATTTGCAGTGACCTCTTGAACACATAACGACACGATAGATGGCTTGGTGACAATTGACCCAAAGTTAATACCCAGAACCGGTTGAAGATTTTCAATGTGGTTTGATCAACTGTTAGGCAAAGGATTTCCCAACCCAGGTGAATGAAAAGTGTCGTGTTCAAGAGTGGTGATAAGGCTTCTTCCGAGACAAAGGATAACAAATAGGCTCATTTTTCTCTCTTTTCCCCCACCATTTTGGCAAGTACCTCTTTATTTTTTACAAGCTTGAGGAGGATAACATATGCTTGATTATAAGCTCATCCTTCGGATGAGTCCAACTTAGTTTTAGATTCGAACCCTAAGAAGGAGTGGTTCGTTCCTGTTTGTAATCGAACAGGTCCTTTACTATGAAATTTTAACGAGTCCAGTATAGGATAAACTCGGTGTTTTTCAATTTTAGAGAGTCTAAAAAAACTTAAGAAGACTCCAAGGTTGAACTTTTTCGTAAATTTGTGTCTCCCAAGCCCGAAAAAGTATAAAATAATACTTGAGAGAACCGCTTGATCTTGCGACCAAGGAGTACTTTCATGATTAGTGTCTTTGACCTGAAAAGTAAAAAGCGATCAAGGACACGTCGTTTTATTTCCAGTATCGAATTTGAAACGACAAAAATCCTGCAATCTTTTCCTGTTTTTACGGTCAGAAAAGGGCTATAAGGGGACCGTCTTTTAATTCCGTTTTAACGAGTGTAAAAGAAATGCTCGACAATCTTTTCATGTTTTAGGAGTCAGAAAAGGGCTTAAAAGATGACTCCGAGGTTTCACTTTTTCGTAAGTTTTAACGAGTTCAAAAAAAATGATAAAAATGTACTCATGGTTTTCATTTTTTCGTAAGTTTTAATGAGTTCGAAAAAATGATAAAAATGTACTCATATGGCCGACTTTCAATTTAATTTACGAGCAGGAACAGACGGAAAGAACTCGGCATTTTCATTTGTTTTACGAGAATGAAAGATAGCAAAATAATCTAGAGATTTTCATGAGTTTAACGAGTCTTGAAAATAACTGAAATTGACTCGAGATAGGTTTCATTTTTACAAAAGCTTGAAACAGAGAAAAACTATGCTTCAGAGTAGTTTCATTTTTACACAAGCTTGAAACAGAGAGAAAACTGTGCTTGAGAGTAGTTTCATTTTTACACAAGCTTGAAATAGAGAGAAAACTGTGCTTGATGCCCCCTAAGCATAACTGTTAGAGCGCATGCCCCCCTAGCCTCATTTCATTCAACCAATTGGATGAAATGATGGTTGAGTTACGAGATCATTTGAAAAACTCGACCTAAAACTGTAAGAAAATTATGCAAAACACTGAAATAACTAACCTAAATATACAACTTAACATTCACGAGATCTAGTCAAACTCTCGATTCAAGTAGAGGAGGATTTGTTTCATTTTTTAACGAGATTGACACAGGAAAAGAACTATGCTCGGATTCAGTTTCATGTTTACACAAGCTTGAAACAAAAAACTATGCTTGTTATAAGTTCGCATGCCCCTAGCATAATGACGCAAATCAAGGTACATGCCCCCCAAGCTTCATTGCATTCAACCAGGTGGATGGAATGATGCTTTACTTTCAAGATCTTGTAAAGATTTGACTTGAAAAGGGAGTTGTTTCATTTTTTAATGAGCTTGACACAAGACAAGGAACTATGCTAAAAAACCCTTGTTTCATTTTTTAAACGATCTTGACACAAGATAAGGAACTATGCTCATAACTACTCTCTACAATATACCTAACAAAAAACTTTACTCTAAAAACCTTGATTCATTTTTTAACGAGCTTGACACAAGACAAGGAACTATGCTCTAAAATCCTTGATTCATTTTTTAATGAGCTTGACACAAGACAAGGAACTATGCTCATGACTACTCTCTACAATCTACCTAAATAACCTATCCTTGTTTCATTTTTTAACGAGCTTGACACAAGGCAAGGAACTATGCTCAAGACTCCTTGTTTCATTTTTTAACGAGCTTGATACAAGACAAGGAACTATGCTCAAAAAGTTCGCATGTCCCCAGTATGGTCACCATTTTGTCATGCGGAAAGAGTCGATAATGCGGACAAAACCAACCTCCCTAGAAGCAAAAGCTTTCTAGTGACAAACAAGACAAATAAACACTACCTTTCTCTAAACATGCATTTAGAATACAAGTAATCAGGTGCTTTTAACATACCTTTAGTCCAACGCTTTGTAGTAGTCCAGCCTCGCCGATTCGGATGAGCTCCTCCTTCTCTTGGAAACCTGCATTCACTAACAAGCCAAAAGATTAAATAGCACCTGATAAACTCATAAAATAATACATATCCATCATACAGACCAAGGAGTATATGAAAAAAATCATGAATAACAATCTGTTGAGAAAAATGAGTTCATTTGTATTAAGTGGAAACAAAAGAAACCATTACAACCTGAGCCTTGGTGTTGTGCAGGTCCCTCCTAGGGTCCAGCAAGAGTTTTCCCTTACTTTGATCAGCTCACCCACTCTCATATAAGGCTAGGAAAGGATGGGAATCTCTCCTCTCAAGCTTTACAAGGGATTCCTAATTCCAGCAGCATCTACCCTTAGGAATGTTCAGCTTTCAACCTCCCCTCCTTTTGGCCCAATGCCTGTATTTATAGTGCTTTAGAGGAAGTTAATTAGGTCCACCATCAATGGGTTAAGCCCCTCTTTGAATGGGATAGCTCCCCTCTTGATGGGATAAGTTCCTCTTTGATAGGGATACATGAACCATCTGGAGGCGCTCAATACACATCAAACAAACTTCTAGAATGCTCTAGAAATGACCACAAGTAACTTTTTTGAAGTGAAACTTGCGCCTTTTAACCTTTACAGGAGTACGCACCCACCCCTTTACAGACAGAGCGTACAAGTATGCAGGTATTGTGAACTTGGGGTGCGTACACGCAGGTAAGGCTAAGAGAAACTGCGTAACCAGAGTTATTTGACTTTTTAAGGACTTTCTCTCTTTCTTGGAGTTTGACATGAAGAGCAGAGGTATAATACTTGCCAAGGAGGATAGTATGACAGTTGATAGAACCATACTAACTGCAAATAGTCATGTTGAGAAATTTTAGTGTAACAGGTACTTTGTTCAATTCCCTGTAATCAATGCATACCCTCCATTTACCATTCTTTTTAGGTACTATAACCAAATGAGAAACACATCGGCTATCTGAAATTGGATAAATGAAGTTTACATTGAGTAGTTTTTGGAGTTCTTCTTTCACTATCTCCCTAAGGTTTGGATTCATCCTTCTCTGAGGTTGTCTGATTGGTCTACTGTTTTCCTCAATGTAGATGTGATGAATGCAAGTCTTAGGGTCAATACCTTTCATATCAGTATATTCCCATGCAAATGTAGTAGAATGTTTTTGCAAGATTTTGGTTAATTCTTCTTGTTGTGATCTTTCCAAATTTTTGTTGATATTCAATGTTTTACTGGAAAGATCTCAATGGCGGAACTACCAAACTCTTCCATAGAGAAAAGAGACATTTGTCTAGATGATAGATACTCAATGTCAAAATCTAACTGAAATTATGTGTGGTCATATTCTGAAGATGTTTCAAAGTTTTCTAATGTGTTCAGAATTTGACTATCTTTACTAACTTCAGAAATGGTAAAGACAGGTTGTATAGTATCCTCATCATCAATCCACTCATTGTCTCCTATTTGTATAATTGATTTTGTTGGAGGATACAGATTGAATTTCTTTGTTGAATTACCATCAGAAATATACATATCCCCAGACCTACAACTGATGAAAGCATCAGCTGTGGCTAGCCAAGGTCTTCCTAAGATGAGAGGGTGTCCTCCTAAATTACTCTTGGGGGTTAAAATCATGAAATCTATTGGATATTCCCAAGAGTCTAAGGAGACCGAAATGTCTTCTAATACACCATCTGGTTTGATAATTGATCGATCTGCAAGTTGCAGTAAAGTAGGTGTAAAAAGAAGATTAGGAAGTTTTAGTTGTTCCATAGTCTGTCTACTCATAATGTTGATAGCAACCCCTAAATCAATCAAAGTATTTGGAATTTCTACCCCATTGATGTGTGTTTTGACAATTGGACTACCAGGATCTACATACTTCTTTATAGTAATTTTTCCCATCATGATATCTGCAATTTTTCCTACCAGGTGGATTCTTCTTGTATCTCTAGGTTTCCTTCCTGGTCTTTTAAGACTCAACTCCTTTATTGTTTTTTCTAGAATAGGAATCTCTCTAATGGCTTGTAACAAGGGAATCTTGATACAGACATTTTTCAATTCATCTAGAAAATCATAGTCAGGAAACAAGATTTGTTTTTCCACCCCTTTGTCAATTTGTAATATTTTAGGAAAAGGAGGTGTGGATGAAGATGCAGGTTGCTCAACTATAGGAGTTGTGGGGGTTAGCTCTTTTTCTTTTTCTTTCTGAGTGCTTGGGTTTTGAAGAGATGCTTCAGAACCTTTATTGGCTTCAAGAGAATATTCCTCAGAAATTTTTTGCTTTTGGGCATCTATAGAAGGTTTATCTAAAACTCTACCAGATCTGAGTTGTACATCATTGAGAGGAACAATCATATAGGTAGGAAATTGTTGACCTTCTACCATATAAGAATTTTGAGGGCTTTTATTATTGGGGTTCGGCAATGGCTGGGAAGAAAGTTGATTTGAATTCTGTTGGAATGGAAGCAAGAGTTGAGAATTTGGGTTCTGTTGAGAAGGTTGTTGTTGTTGTTGTTGAATTGGAAATGATAGTTGTGGATTTTGATTTGGAAGTTGTGGAGCTTGTTGGTTTTGAAAAGATGGAGGATATTGATAAAATTGAGCAAATCTCCCATAAGGATTTTGCATGACTTGTACCCATGATTGAAAAGGATTTTGAGGTTGGGACCAAGGTTGTTGCCAAGGATTCCAATTTGGTGGGGTTTGAAAGTTCATAGAGTTGTTAAACCCTTGGTTTTGTTGTCCCTGCCAAGGTCTCCTTGCAACAAAACAGAGAGACTCAATTGTATTTGGATCTTCTTGGAAGACAGCTTTGAGCCCAGGGATTGAAGGACAATCCTTGGTCTCATGACTCTCTGAACAAATCGCACATGTTTCTACAATTTTTGCATCCAAGGGACATTCCTTGAGAGCATGTTTCTTTCTACATTTTGGGCAAAAGATGGCCAAAGCTTCAACTTCTGCTTTCTGCTTATTGTGGATCTTAAGAGTTCCATTTGCTCACTAAGACTCCCTAGGATATCATCTTTTAATTCATCGAGCATATTGCCAATCTCAGCCCTACTTACTGATCAAGTTGCAGATTTGTTTGCTCTGATGAGAGAAGGATCTCTAGGCGCCTTTCCAATTTTAGATTTTCCTCATGAAGTGGAAGTTGAGATATGTCTCCTTTTCCCATCATGTTCAAAATATCTATCCATTCATCTGTAATGGATTTTAATAGAAGGGCTTTCAGGGTTTCCTCATCTAAGTTACTCATTTTTGCTCTTTTCAGGTTGTATTGGAATCTTTCAAGTAAATCCTCCAAGTTTTCATCTTCTCTTTGCACCATTTTAAATACTTCATCGTTGTGGTTGGTGGGCATACAATAGTCCAGGTATCTATCCAAAAATGTTTGTTTCATATCATTCCAAGTCCTAATGGATTGAGTGATTAATCCCATGAACCATTTCAAAGCAACTCCTTTCAATGTTGAAGGAAACAGTTTGAGTTTTTGAGAGTCTTCTAGATAATCATAAGTTTGACACACGACCTCAAACTCAAATAGAAATGTTTCAGGATCCTCATTTCTTAACCCATGAAAGTTTGGGAGGACAGATGGTGAAATATTTTTCATTGTTGCTCGAGAATCCTCATCGACTATAGGAAATCCGAATGAGTTATCTCCATCCCTATTTCCCCCATTGTTACCTCTACCTCCTCCATTATTTCCTCCTCCCCCTCCTCTACCTCTACCTCTACCAAATCTGTTAACTACCTCCTCTGTCATGATAGCTTCCTCAGAGATTTCAGAGTCCTCTGGTTCCTCTACTAATGGCGAACGAGGAGGAATTTCTCCCTCTTCTTCCTCAGGTGATTCTACTTCTTCAATTACGATGTGTCTCCCTGTAGAAGGAAAGAAAGGATATTTTCCTAATTCAGATTCGATGGATGGTGTGGAAGAGTATCCTAACTCAACTACTGCCTCTTGAATTCCAGGAATCCTAGGGCTAGGAGTGTGGGTTGGAGATGATGGAGGTGTCTCTTGTCTATTCCTTGAAGTATATGGAGTTGTGAAAATTGAACTCTTGGCTCTAGCTAAAAACTTCCCATAGAATCTCTTGCTCTATGCATGTCATTTTTATTTTTCTTCAAGTCAGGCTAATAATTCTCTTTCTGATCTTCCAGGTCACTCTAGGTGCAAGAAGAGAGCATACTCAAGAAACTATTAAACCAATAAATTTCTCTTTCTGATCCTCCAGGTCATGCTAAGTGCAAGAGGAGAGCATAATTTGAGAGGTTATCAATTTTCCTTTCTTGAAAATTTCTTATTATTATTTTTTTTTTTTAAGAAATTGGCTACCTAGTTTCACTTCCCCAGCAACGGCGCTAAAATGTTTGGTCAATTTAGTGTGTTCTAAATTTCTAATTTAAATGTCAATCTGGGATTCGTAAACTGACGAAGTGAGGTGTACTATATGTACAAGATAACCATTTTCTTAGTCTTTTGTCGTTTTTGAGTTTTTTTTAGTTTGTTTTTTGGTTTATCGTCTATGGATTCCCTAGTATGTGATGGCAAAATTGAAAGTTAAGTATGGATGGTAATGGTGATTTCTACAGTGATTTTCCAACTTAAAAGTTTTCAAAAAGAAAGTTCTAAACTGACTGTAATGAAATCAATTCTCAAAAGGAAGTAAATGTACCAAAACAGTGAACTAGTGACAATGGCCCAATATCCTTACTGCTGTATGAAAAAGAAAGTAAAAATTGAACTTAAAGCAACTCAAAGACTGAAAGCAAAGCAACTAAATCACACTACTTCAACCCCTGTTCTGATCCTTTACCCTTCAACTCAATCTGTCTATAGGAAGTAATCATAAACAAGCTGAGTAATATGATATCTAAATTGCAGGAAATTAAATTGCATAAAAGGAAACTAAGATTTTAATTACTCATTCATATTTCAACTCTTGAAAATGACATAAGTAATTCAATCTATAACTTGCAAGAAAGCAAACTAAATCATACTAAAATAAGTAATATTCTGATTCCTTACTAATAGAGTCGCTTGACTATAGAAAGGAAATCATAAACAGATGAGTAATATGATGTCTAAGTAGCAGAAAAGTAAAATAAGAAAAACACAATTTGAAAAATGACAGTGCTGGAATTAAACTCAGGAAATGAGAATCAACAGAAAGGAAAAGATGATCTCATGTCAGTAGTTATCAAAAAAAAAATGTAAATCTGCCCGGGCTACCTACAACAAAACCTGTAAAAGAAGCACTGATCAGCTAACAGTTATAAAAGAAACATAAAGGAAATATAGACAACAAATGAACATCAGAACAACACAATATATATACAAACAATGATTTAAAAACAGTAAATGAAAGCAAGTAAGAAACTATACAAAGCTCTGGTGTACAGGGGCCCTCTGCAACCTCGGCCAGTCAATCACTTAGTCACAAATCAGATTCAGAAAAACTGTCTTCTCCTGTATTTAAAGTGCAGTAATAAAGCAAAGTGAAATGTAGTACAGTGGGCTGATGACAACAGTCAAAATTACAATTCAAAAGCTAACTATTCAACGTATATCAACGCGTTATTTATAAGAAAAGGTGTTGCAACTAATTCCTAGATTTATGCTGCCAAGAGACACGTAAATCTCCTTGACCCGAGATCTAGCGTGATGGCCATCATGACAGTTGAATTCATGGAGTGGTGGCTGCTTGGTTCCGTTCACGGGCTGCTCTCCAGGTGTGCCAGTACCTCCGGAAACTAAGTATCCTACCATGCAAACCTTCACGTGGGCAAAATAGAGCCGTGCCACCGTAAAATTCCTCATTTGGCCCTTCCTTTGACCATCATTGACCGCGACCATTTATGAGTGATTTGGCTGATCTGAGGGGACACACTCCATGTACACGTCACTTGCAGCTTACCCATGTGGCTGGTTTCTCCATTGGACACCTGTAGCATAGCCTTTAACAAAATGGCTGCGGAAACTTGGGTTGGCTGTGGAAAGTGACAAGTTTCCGCAGCTGCTTGAACAAAAATCTAAATCAAACAACAGGCATAAACATAGTTAGGAAACCATTTCATAAGATCTTTTTAGACTAATATGCAACGATTTGGCAGCTTGGTGGATGAAGTAAATGGAAAAAGAAGGTTGAAAGGGTATATAGGGAAGTGCAGGTTTGGGACTCAACAAGGACCAATAAAATCGAGCATCCATCGCTCAAATGGTTCAATTACTAATTGTGGGTTCAGAGGCATTTCATCAGATTGTCCAGGGCGTCTTGCCCTCTGGCAACTATCACAGGCTTGAACAAACTTTTTAGCATCTTTAAAAATAGTGGGCTAGTAATAGCCTGTTTGTAAAACCTTGTGACCGGTCCTGTGGTCTGCAAAATGTCCGCCACACGACCCACCGTGGCATGATTTTAGAATGTCAAATATTTCATCTTCTCGGATGCATCTTCTGATGTGCATATCTACCCCTGTATGAAATAAGTAGCCCCCAATCCACAAGAATCGGGTACTTCGTTGCACTATTTGTTTTCATTCATTAGGCATTAAATGCTTAGGTAATTTGCCTACTGCTAAGTAATTTGAAACATCAGCATACCATGGTGTTCTGATAGTAACAACAAACAAATGTTCATCCGAAAATTGACCTTTGATTGTTGCTGCGTCCGCTGGCTTTGGCATTCATGAGAGAAAATCAGCTACACGATTCTCTTTTCCAGGTCGATCCTTAATTTTGATGTCAAATTTCTACAAGAGAATCAACCATCTTGTTACTCTACCATTTGTAACTAGTTTATTTGCTAAATATTTTACGACAGAGTGATCTATATATAAAACTACAGGATACCCAGTTATATAATGTCTAAACTTATTTACAACATGTATTACAGCTAAAAATTCTTTTTCAGTCACAGTATAGTTTAATTCAGCAGGAGATATATTTTTGCTAATATAATAAATTGCATATGGCTTTTTATCTTCTTCTTGCCCAAGAACTACTCCAATTGCTGTGTCTAAAGCATCAAATGAAATTTGGAATGGCAAATCCCAATTTCGGCCCCTAAGCACTGGGGTTCTCGATACGAGATTTTTCAAATCCTCAAAAGAATGTTCACACTTGTCTGTCCAAATGAAATCAACATTCCCTATTAGTGCATATAAAGGTGTAGCAATTTGAGAAAAATGCTCTATAAATCTTCTATAATAACCAGAAAATCCCAAAAAACTACATACTTTTGTTTGTGTGGTAGGAGTAGGTATTAACAAAATTATCTGAACTTTAGTCGGATCTACCTGTATTCCATCTACTGAGATATAATGACCTAATATTAATCCTTCATTCATCATCATATGACACATTTCATGGCTCAGGCAGAGCCTGGTCGCAGTGCATCTTTGCAAAACTTTTTCCAGTGTTTGTAATGCTGGCTCAAAATCATCCCCATAAGGTGTGAAATCATCCATATATACTTTGAGCCCTTCATTTATTAGATCTGAAAAAAATGCTGAGGATGGCCCTCTAAAATGTGGCAGGAGCATTGCATAACCCAAAGGGTAAGACTATGTAAGCAAATGTTCCCCAAGGGTAGGTAAAAGTGGTTTTATCCTGATCTTCAGGGGTAATCTGAATCTGATTGTATCCACTGAAGCCATCTAGGAAAGAAAAGAATTTCTTTCCTGCTAATGTGTCTAATACCCGATCAATGAATTGAAGGGGGAAGTGGTCTTTCTGGGTTGCTTTGTTCAATTCTCTATAGTCTACACATATGCGCCACTTCCCATTCTTCTTTGGCACCACTACTAGTGGAGAGACCCACTTGCTGTCAGATATTGGGTAAATAAAGTTTACATCCAAAAGTTTTTGTAATTATTCTTTCACAATATCCTTAAGATGAGGGTTTAATATTCATTAGGGTTGGAGAATGGGTCTAGCATCCTTTTCTGTATAAATGTGGTGGGTACACAACTGGGGATCAGTTCCTCTCATGTCAGGATAATCCCATGCAAAAGCTTCCTTATATTTTCTCAGTAGCTGGACCAACTTTTCTTCTTGTTCAACAGCCAGATTTTTGTTAATGTTCAAATTTTTTCCTGCTTCAATTTCTATAGTTTTGCTATTGTAAATAGAGGTGGTGGGTATTGATTGATCATGAGTGTCTTTCAAGAGATCTTCTTCTACATCATTATCGAATGTTGCCTCAATCATGTGACATTGTAAATGGGATTCAGTTTCTGGTTGGTTAATGAAGCTGTTGATAATGTCGTCCTCTATTTGGTCTTTAAATTCGAGGGCATCTTCAATGGTTAATGGTGATCTAATATTTTCTGTCAGGTATGATACAGGTTGTTTCTTTGTTTTGATTATTGTGAGGCTTGGCTAGGCTAGAGGGTATAAGGCTAAATTGTTGACATTACTCCCTCTTGCTATAGTCATGCTGCCTTGTCAACAACCAATGTAAGCGTCAACAGTTGCCAACCAGGGTCTACCTAAAATTAAAGGATGTCCATCTAATCGGTTTTTGGGATTAATAATAAGAAATTATGCAGGGTATTCCTAGGAATCTACAGATACCATTACATCATGTAGTGTACCTTCTGGTTTGACTACCGATCGGTCAGCCAACTCCAATAAGATTGTGGTTGGGTCTAATGATGTAATGCCAAGCTTTTGACAAGTGGTGGTTGTTAAAATGTTGATTGTAGCTCCTAAATCAACCAAGGCATTTGGGAAGGAGCATCCATTGATTTGCACCATGACTATAGGATTCCTTGGGTCCTCATATTTTACAAGTGCTTCTCTTCCTGATAGTAAGTCAGATAGGGTGTCGACTACTTGGACAGTTGGGTTAGTTATTCTTCTCCTCTTGGGATTTTTTATACATAATTCTTTAATGGTTTTTGCGTAGATTGGGATATCTTGGATAGATTGGAGGAGTGGATTTTTTATACACAAATTTCTTAGTTCTCCCAGAAGATCAAAATTAGGATGATCTATTGGGCGCGGTATGATTAATCATTCTGGGAATGGAGGAGAAGAGGTGGTTGCTTGTTCATGAGTTTGTTGTCTAACCACATTCTCTTCTTGTAGTGTTTTTTCTAAAGGTAACGAGTTTTCAACTTGATCCTTTTTGTCTCCCTCTATTTCTATGATGCGCTTGGATCTTAATTGAATGTCACTGCACTCCCTTAACTCGGTTTCTAATTCTGGCCCTTCAATTCTTTGAATAGATTGAACCAGTCTATTGTTGGGGTTCGGGTTGGGTTGGGTTGGGAGTTGTGGTCTTAAGGTGGTCTGGGGATTTTGTTGCAATGTATAAGGTGCTGGCAGTGTAGGTTGAGGGAGAGGAATCGTTCTAGCTGGCTGATTTATCGGTCTTTGCCAGATTTGACTCTATGGCGTGGAGGGTGACCATTGTGTTGAATATGCATTGTTTTGCCAAAATGGTGGACAATAAGGAAAGTTCAGCCAGTTGGTTTGATTTGTTTGATTTTGCCATGATGATATGGGAAATGACTGTTGTGACCAGCTAGGGAAAGCTGGTTGATTCTGCCACATTCCATTATATTGCTGAGCATTATATTGAGGAGGTTGAAAAGAAGAGGATGGATCAATGGGCATACCTGTTTGTCGTGGCTTCCACTGGCGGTGCTGATTGAGTAGGTAAAATGGTTCTGTTTCTTCTTCTGCTTCCTTATAAACTGCTTTCAATCATGGGAGTGAGGGGCAGCTTTCTGTGGAGTGATATTTTGTGCAGATGGCACATACTTGGACTGTATCCAAAGGGAACTTTTCATGGCTATGTTTCTTTCTGCATCTAGGGCAGAATATTACCAATTTTTTCTCTGCTTCTACTTGCCTTTTTTTAGCTTGCATCATGTCGGACTGCATTGTCAGAGTCCCTAGAATATCAGTTTTGAAATCTTATAATAAATTTCTGATTTCTGCGTGGGTTATACCTCCACTGGGGACTTTATTATCCCTTGTGATCATGTCACATTCTGTTGGCTTTAATCTTGTGCTGCCTCTCGAACTCCTAATACACAAATTAATGATGTCAGCAAAATTTTCTTGATATATGTCACCTTTTCCCATAATGTTTAATGTTTCAACCCATTGTTCTTTCATCACTTTAAATAATGTAGTTTTTAACACATTATCAAGCAAGGGTAAAGATGCATAAGGAGATCTCTGGAGATTGTATTGAAAGTGTTCTTCATATTCCTCCAGTGTTTCATTAGGTCTCACTGTCATTTGAAATATTTCATCCTTTAATTCTCTGGACCTACAATAATCCTGATATTTCTTTAGAAAAGCACCTTTCATCTGATCCTAGTCATTTATAACACCTCCACCTAACCCCGTAAACCATGGCAAAGCTGCTCCTTTTAATGTGGAGGGAAATAGTTTTAGTTTTTGGGGGTCAGTGGTATAGTCATACCCCCAACATAATACATTGAATTCAAATAGAAATGCATCTGGATCTTCCGATGTTAGGCCATGGAATGTAGGAATATGCTGGAGAGGAATGGCCTTCATAAGTGCATTAACTACAGTGTCCACAATGGGATATTGCAGTGTGGAGGATTGAGGTGGTTGCTAGTTTTGGGCCATTTGATCAAATATGTGCGAATATCCTTCTGGGATTTCTAGGGAGTTATTCCTAGGCTGACTAGAAGGAGTAGGAATGGCCTTGACAGTACTTCCATGGTCAGGGATAATGAGTGGTCCTTGTTGAACTATTATCTGGGGGGATTTTGACTTTTTAGGTTCTTCTATTTTGTTTTGGATGACCTTAATATCACTTCCCTTATCTGGGCTGTTAGGTGTTAGAACTATTTCGAGAGGGGATTTTGGCTCTTCTATTCCCCCTGTTTCTCCTCCTCCTTCACGGAGATTGCTAGAGTTCCCTTCCTAAAAAGAAATTGCGTGAGAATTCTCAATTTCTTGAAAATCTTGCTCAGTCTCTTCTATTTGGATGTGCACCTCAGCAAAGGCTACAGATGGTGAAATTGTGGCTCCAAGGGAACTAGTAGGTTGTCTAGAGGTAACTTTTCTGGGGCCCACTAATGGCTGAGATTCGGCTTACTTAATGATTTCGTCTATGAAGGTTGATCGACCAAGGGTCACCGGTCCCTTAGCTTTATCAGGCTTGGGTAGTGGTTTAGGAGTATTTTCAAGTTTTTTCTTCCTAGTCATACACACAACTCAAATGTTTATTTATACCTAAAGAAAATTAACAAATCTACTGGAAAGTGGGCGGGGGAGCAGGGCTGTTACATGCTCCATACTCAGGTTCTTACTTTCCATTTTTAGTACCCAATTCTCTCTTAGCGAGCACTCACTAGATGCACACTACTCTCTGAAAAAGAAGAAATGGCTACAATCTCCCTAGCAACGGCGCCAAAATTTTGAGGTATAAAAGGTGTCTTTTTAACTCCTATTTATCCTACATTAATTATCAATCCAGGAACGATTTTCTATTTCAAGAGTGTACTCAGCCTGAGGCGGTCAATTCAATCCAGGAGTAATGTTTTCCAATTTGCAGTACAGTGCTTCAAATACAAGAGTAAACAAATGCTTGAAATAAAGCCTACTTTCAATTTAAAAGAAACTCAATGCTCTGAAAATCATTCACTTAAGAAATTAACAACAATTATCAATCAAGGATGCAGTAGCAATAATTATTTCCTTTGTCAACTGATGTAAATGAAATCAAACATAAACAAGATCCTCAATTTGAGAACTCTGACAGTAATAGACAATGTCCTTTACAGTTGTTGATCTTACACTCCACACTAAAACAACTAATTGGAAATAGCAAGAAATTAAATCAACAATGTTGTTAATAGAAATGGAATAAATACACTGACTGTAATAATGCTAAAAGGAAAAATCAAATAAATGGAGAAAGGAAATGAACAACAATGTTATTTAGTAGAAATGAATAGAAATATTTAATGAACAGCAAAGTCAGTTTACTGGAATGAACAACGAAGCTTTATAATTGAAATGAAAAGCATAACAATATAATTTCTCAAGATGATAATCTTGTTATGATGAAAAGTAACGACAACGCGATTCAGTTACAGTAAAACAATTCATAAACTTTGGAAACAAACAATAGTAAAGTATTGTGATTTAAATGAATGAAAACCAAACCATCACACGACTGCAAATGAAAGTAATGGTACAGATAGCAAGGGGATCCACCAGGGTTGGGCCCTTAGCTGCTAGTGAAGCACTACTAGACTACTTCAGTATAAACGAATGGAATAGCAACCGACATATGTATTAATCATATGAAAATGTTATAGGTAATCGTACTTTGTTTTAATCAACAAGAGTCAATGATCAGAGAAATGCAATAGCGAATTCTGAATAATAATAAGTGATCCCCCTAATATTTACAAGCATTGTCCCTTTTATATTGGACAGGCGGATAAAACAAGGAATAACAGATAGACTGTAAAACAACAATCCCTCAGGATCAAAAGATCCTGAGGGATACACTCCATCCTCTAACTCCAGTTGATCCCTTTGTCTTCTTGCACTGATGCTGTGATTTTCCATCCTTATCCTTAATTGTGCGCTCTGATCTTGATCTGCTTGTTTGGATACGACTTCCTGGTGAAGGAACAATAGTTACTATGTTTTGTCTTTTCCTTCAACCTGGTAGTTTTCCATTTCTTCTATTTTTTGCATGGGAAAAGATAATAATTAACTAATTCACAATAATCAATAACTCCCTCATTTTTGCTATAATTCTTTGATATATTATCATCTTAGGAATAAAGGAGTGATGATCAAAGAAAAAGATAAGGAAATAAATGGCAAATTCATACCATTTCCATAGCTCAACATACAACACAAAAGGACTTGGCTCTACAAATTCTCTAACATATAGTGCTCAAATCACAGAAATAGTACTACCATTGGGTTTAGAACACCCAAAAACAGCTGTATAGGCTCTTCTTGGGATAAAAAAGACTGAAAAGTGACCAAGTTATGCCTCTTGGAACATTTTTCTACTATATGTCTTACAAAATGGCTAAAATTGGCTAATAGAGCAACACATTCCTTCTTTTTGTAGACCACCGAGCAAAAAAATTTCTCAGGACTGTGTTGATTCTGCCATGAATGGTGCAAATTGTTGCCTCCTTAAATGCGCCAATAAGGCCTTAGCTCCAAATGTCCAGTCCCCAAATGTAGTCATGTGGATTCATATGGCCAGGGATTTGGCCATGATCCTACCCCTCTAGACTTAGCAACCTCTGCTTTGGGTGTTGGTTGTGTGGCACATAATGGAACTGGGTGTCACGGCTTAACTGCCTGCCCCCTGTTAGGTAAACTTGACTCAGGATAGAGTCAAAGTTGACCAGGTTAAACAAT